>PVKS010006582.1:0-77646 GCA_004027875.1 Aplodontia rufa | reverse complement strand
CTATCAGTTGCAAGGTAGCTGGTTTAATACCTAGCTCCTTGATCCATTTTGATTTGATTCTTGTGCAAGGAGAAAGATATGGGTCTAATTTCAACTTTCTGCAAGTGGATGACCAGTTTGTCCAGCACCATTTGTTGAAGAGGCTGTCACTTCTCCATGTAATATTTTGTCCCCCTTTGTCAAAAATCAGATGTTTAAATATTTGAGGATTTGTTTTGGGGTCTTCTATTCTATTCCATTTGTCTTCTTTCCTATCTTGATACCAGTAACCATGCAGTATTTTTGATAGAGATATAATATGCAAAATGGAGTATAGGACTCCTGGAAGGAAAGCAAAGTGATAGAGCAATTGTCTGTTTTACTCACCCTTCCAAAGAGAATTCCTGATCAGGGAACCAAAACGTTGCAGGGTTTTTGAGATGAGGCTGGATTCTTTGCTCCCACTGGCAAATGCAGTCTGGGCTGGCTGCAGAAATCTGCAGCCAAAGTAGCCCATTTCTAGTGTTTGGAGCAATTCCCAGTTAAAACTGTGCATTTGGGCTGACTGCATATCTCTGCACCCTAGTGTTAGCAGATACCCAGTTAAGAGCTGGGTTTTTCCACTGCTGTTGAGGGGTGCATTGTAGCTCTTGGTGTGGAAGCATACACCCCAGTAATTTGGTACCAATCATCTTCTGGGTTCTTGTCTTGCGAATTTGAAGAAAGAAATCCATGGACACCATGGAAGGGAAGAAGAAAAGGAGCAGGATTTATTTGAGGAAGGAGAGTAGAGTCTCTGCAATGTGGAAGGGTACCTGGAAGCAGGATACCCATACTTTTAATTTTAATTAATGCAGATTGATGTGTTGTAATTGCCCATATTTATGGGGTAAAGTGTGACATTTCATCCATCTATATAATGTGTCATGATCAGATCAGGATAATTAGCATATCTATCACTCCAGATTCACATAATTTCTTTGTGTTGGGAACATTCAAAATCCTCTCTACTAGCTATTTTGAAGTTTTCAACTAATTATTAATCATAGTTAACCTACTCTACTATGTAACATTGGAAGTTATTGTTCCCATCCCATTTCACCCCTGTACCAACCGCCCATCCTCTCAGTCCCTACCTCCCCCCATCCACACTCTTCCCAGGCTCTAGTAACTGCTCTTCCATTCTCTATTTCTTTGAGATCAACATGTTAGCTTCCACCTATAAGTGAGAAATGTGCTGTTTGTCTTTCTGTGCCTGACGTATATCATTTAGCATAATATCCTCCACGCTCATCCATGTTGCTGCAAATGATTTTGCTATTTCGTTGTTTTTATATATATACACCACATCCCCTTCATCCATTCATCCTTCAGTCAATACCTATGTTGATTCCATGTGTTTGCTTTTATGAACAGTGCTGCAATTGTGTGGATATCTCTTCTTTCTTTAATTTCAGTTCCTTTGACTATATACTTGGTAGTGAGGTTGCCAGATCATATCTAGTTTTTTTGATCATTCTGATTTCTATACTGGCTGAACTATTTTACATTTCCACCAACAGAGTACAAGAATTTCCCTTTAGGGCTGGCAAGCACGAGGACCCGGGTTCAAACCCCAGCACCACATACACAACTAAGTGTTGGAGCAACAAAGGCCATGTGAAAAACTAAATAAAGTTGTTTCTCTCTTTCTCTGTCTCTCTCACTGTCCCTCTCTCTTTAAAAAAAAAAAAAAAGAATTTCCCTTTGACTCTATTCTTTTTTTTTTTTGTAAAGAGAGAGGGACAGTGAAAAAGGAGAGAGAGAGAGAGAGAGAGAGAGAGAGAATGTCAACCTTTAATTTTTAGTTTTCATGTGGCCTTCGTTGCTCAGACACTTCACTGTGTATGTGGTGCTGGGGTATGAAACCGCCTCCCTGTGCATGCAAGGCAAGCGCTGAAACCACTGAGCTACCACTCCAGCCCTCCTTTGACTCTATTCTTGCCAGTATTTGTTATTTTTTGCCTCTTTTGGTAATAGGTGTATCATTGTGGTTTTGATTTGCATTTCCCTGATTATTAGTAATGTCAAGCATTTTTTTCATATACTTTTTGGCCATTTTATATCATCTTTACAGAAATGACCTTTTCTAGGTCATTCACCTATCTTTTAATCAAATTATTTGCTTTTTTACTATTCTGTTGTTTGAATTTCTTACATATTATGAAAGCTAGGCTCTTTTCAGATAGAGTTGGCAGATATTTTCTCCCATTTTGTAGATTGTCTCTTCACTCTGTTAATTGTTTCCTTTGCTGTGCAGAAGCTTTTTAATTCAATGATGTCCCACTTACCAATAGACTGAGGTCTTTTTAAGAAATTTTCTTCTAAGCAGAAAGACCAAAGTGAAGATAAAGTGTTGGTTTTTAGGAGATGTAAATTGTGCTCCTTAGGAATCACTGGAGTCCTGTTAAGGCACTTTTTTGCATACCTGGGATAGATCTTATTTGGTCATGGTGTATGATTCATATTATACCTTTATTCTATTTTCTAATATTTTGTTGCAAGTAAATTTGTAAGAGATAATGGTCTGTAGTTTTCTTGTAATATTTGTGTATAGTTTTGGTATCAGGAACACAGGAACCTTTTCCTTTATGTGCTGAAAGAGATCATAGAGAATGGATATAATCCTTCCTTAAAGAATTTGTAGAATTCACCAGTAAGTGCATATGGGTCTGTTTTTTTTTCTTTTCTGGTAAGGTATTAATTATCAATTCAATTTTTAGAGTAGACAAACCTACTCAGAGTGTTTATTCTTTCTTATGAAAATTTTGACTAATGTGGCTTTCCAGAAATTGATCCATTTCATCTAGGCTATCAAATTTGTGGGCATAGAATTGTTCATAATATTTATTATCCATTCAATGTCCATGAGATCTGAAGTGATGACCTTTCACTTCTGATATTACTTTTTTGTGCCTTCCCTTTTTTGTTAGCCTGGGTAGAGGTTTATCAGTTTTATTATTCTTTTCAAGGAATGAGCTATTAATTTTTCTTATTGGTTTTCCTGTTTTCAACTTCATTGATTTGTTATAATTTTTATTGTTTATATTCTTCCGCTTATTTTGTATTTAATTTGTGCTTTCTTTTTTTTTTTAAAGAGGAGAGAGAGAAAAAGAACCAATTTTATTTATTGTTTTCATGTGACCTTTGTTTCTTTAACACTTAGCTATGTATATGGTGCTGGGGTTTGAACCCGGGTCTACACACATGCCAAACAAGTGCTTCAACCACTGAGCCACCTCTCCAGCCCTAGCTCTTCCTTTCTTTGGAAATTTTCAGCTTTCTTTCTTTCATTGGATTATAGTTTAATTCTATTAAGGTCTGAAAGTAGACGTGCACGATTTCTACTTTTTAACATTAGTTCATGTTCATTTTATGGCCCAGAGTGTTGTCTGTTTTGGTGAAGCTTCCAGGTGAGCTTGATAGGAAGCAGTCTGCAGATGTCAGTTATATCCAGCTTGTTGATGGTGCTCTTTAGTTCAGCAATGTCCTTACTTATTTTCTGCCTGCTAGATCTGTCCATTTCTTTTAAATTTTGGATGCTGGGGATTGAAGCCAGGGCCTCATGAATGTTCAGCATGTATTCTACCACTGAGCTGCATCCTGAGCCCCTTGAGTCTGTCTACTCCTGATAAAGAGCTGCTGAAGTATCCAACTCTAATAAATGTTCATCTCTTTCATTATTAGTTTTTACTTTGTGTATTTTGACATTCTTTTGTTGGGTCCATACATGTTAAGGATAATGTTTTCTTGGGGGAATTGACCCCTTTACCCTTATGGAATATCCTTTATATTCTTAACAACTTTCCTTGCTTGTAAGTCTACTGTCTGAAATTATTACTGTCTGAAATTATTACTACCACTTTTGAGAAATATTAACATAGTATATTTTTCTTCAATTCTTTGTTCCTTTACTATTTCTTTGTTTCTTTTCTTTGTCTTATCTTTTTTCGGGGGTGGGGGTGGAGCAGTAGCTTGGCAATTATGGTGCTTGCTTAGCATGCACGAATACACGGGTTCAAACCCCAGCACCCACGTACACAGCTAAGTGTCAGAGCAATGAAAGCCATGTGAAGAACTCAATAAAGGTTGATTCTCTCTCTCTCTCACAGTCTTTCTCTCTTAAAAAAAGAAAAAGAAAAGAAAGAAGGGACAGTGTGAGAGAGAGATAGAATCAATTTTTCTTTTATTTAGTTTTTCACATGGCTTTTGTTGTTCTGAGACTTCGTTGTGTACGTGGTGCTGGGGTTTGAATTCCTGTACTTGTGCTTGCCAGGCAGGTGCCGTAACTGCTGAGCCACTGCTTCAGCCCTAGATTGATTTTTTTTCTGTCTCACTATTTTTTTTTATTAGATGAATATGGAGTTACAATTGAACGGGAATCATTATCAAACAGTCAAGAACAAATGTATATTTACATAGTTAGCCAAGGCTGATGCCATGTCATGGATGCCCCCTTTGATTCCCCATGATTCTGTAATTCCCCCAGAAGAACCCCTGTGTTAAATGGAAGGAGATCTCTGAACTCTGTCTCACTATTTTAAACATTTTATTTCCTCTCTTCTTGTATGCTCAAATTTTGAGAAGTTGGGTATAATTCTTACCTTTATCTCTTTTTTAAAGAGAGAGGGACAATTTAAAGAGAGAGAGAGAGAAATAATTTTTAGTTAGTTTTTCATGTGCTTCGAGACTGCTGTGTATGTGGTGCTGGGGTTTGAAGTCACATACTTGTGCATGCTGGGCAAGCACCGTAACAGCTGAGCCACTGCTCCGGCCCATTATCTTTGTCCCTTTGTAAGTAAGATGACTTTTTTTTCCCCCCTCTTGGCTTCTTTTAACATTTTGAAATTTATCTTTGGTTTTCTGCAGTTTGACAATGGTAGACCTAGATATATTTTTATGGGCAGTTACCCTGCATGGTATTTCTTGAACTTCCTGTTATTTAGTGTCTGTCATTAATTTGGAGAACAGTCATTATTGCTTCAAATATTTCTTCTGTTCCTTTCATTTTCTTCTGGTGCTCTCATTATGCAGGTTATATCTTTTGTAGTTATCACATAGCTCTTGGGTATTCTTTCAGTCTTTTTTTTCTGTTTTCAGATTTGGAGGTTTCTATTGATAGATCCTCAAGCTTAGAGCTTCCTAGAGCTTCCTTCCTTAGTTGGGACCAGTCTATTAATGAGCTCACCAAAGGCAGACTTTTCTTGTCTTACAGTATTTTTGATCTCTAGCATTTCTTTTTGATTTTTTGTTAGAATTCTCATCTCTTTCCCTAGTGCGATCTGTGCTCACCTGTGGTCTGCTTTTTCCATTAGCACCCCTAGCATAGGAACATAGTTGTTTTGTTTTTAAATTAATTTTACTTTTTATTTTTCATAGTGGTGGGGATGGAACCAGGGCCTCCTGATGCTAGGCAAGCACTCTGCCACTTTGCTAAATCTCTTTATAAGCTCAAGAAGTTTTTTGGTGGAGTTTTTTGGGTCTTCCAGATATAGGATCATGTCATCAGCAAAAAGAGATAGTTTGACTTCCTCTCTTCCTTTTCTTATCTCTTTTATTTACTTCTGTAGCCTGATTGCTCCGGTTAGGGTATTGAGGACTATATTGAACAAAAGTGGTGAGAACGGGCAGCCTTATCTTGTTCCCGAGTATAGTGGAAATGATTTCAACTTTTCTCCGTTGAGTATTATACTAACTGAGGGTTTGTCATATATGGCTGTCACATAGTTAAGATACATTCCTTTGACCCCTGTCTTCTCCAGAGTTTTGAGCATAAATGGGTCCTGGATTTTATTGAAGGCCCTTTCTGTGTCAATTGAGATGATCATATGGTTTTTGTCCTTCATTCTGTTTAAGTGATGAATCACATTTATTGATTTGTGTATGTTGAACCACCTTGCATCCCTAGAATAAAACCCACTTGATCATGATGAATAATTTCTCCTCCTCCTCCTCCTCCTTCTTCCTCTTCCTCTTCCTCTTGGACAATGAGGGTTGGGGAATGAATCAGTTTTATTTAGTTTTTAGTGTGGCTTTCGTTGTCCAACACTTCATTGTGTACATGGTGCTGGGGTTCAAACCTGTGTACTTGTGCATGCCAGTCAAGAGCTGTAACCACTGAGTCACCACTCCAACCTGTGAATTATCTTCTTGATGTGTTTTTGAATGGTTTTTCCTAGAACTTTATTAGGGATTTTTGCATCATGTTCATAGGGATATTGGTTAGTTGTTTTCTTTTTTTGATGTGTCTTTGTTGGATTTTGGTACTTGGGTTATGGTTGTCTCATAAAAAGTGTTTGGGAGAGTTCCCTCCTTTTCAGTTTCTTGCATTAACTTAATAAGGAGAGATGATAGCTCCTCCATATACATATGGTAAAATTCAGTGGGGAATTCATCAGTTCCTTGGCTTTTCTTTTTTGGAAGGCTTTTTTTTAATGCTATATTGATTTTTGTGCCTATTACTGGGCTGTGTAGGTTTTCAATATCATCCTGTGTCAAAATGGGGATGTTGTATGTGTCTAGAAATTTGTCCACGTCTTCCAGAGTATCGGATTTAGAGGAGTGTAGTTTTCTAAAATAGATTCTGATAATCTGTTGGATTTCCATGGAGGCAGTGATAATCACTCCTTTTTATTGGTGATTTCATACATTTCCTTCCTTCTTTTCATGAGATTGGCTACCAGTTGGTCAATTTTATTTCGTTTTTCAAAAAACAAGCTCTTTGTTTCGTTGATTCTTTTTTTTATTTAAGTGATCATTTCTTGTCTTCTGCTGTCTTTGGGATTAGATTGTGCATCTTTTTGTAGGGATTTGAGGTGGAGCATAAGCTTTTTTATTTGTGATCTCTCTTGATTTTTAATGATTGCACTCAGTGCTATAAATTTTCCTCTTAAGCATGCTTTCATGTTGTCCCAGAGGTTTTGCTACATTGTATCTTTATTCTAATTTACTTCCAAGAAGTTCTTGATTTCTGTTTTCATTTCTTCTTGGATCCATTCTTTATTTATTAGGGTATTATTCAATCACCGTGTATATAATTTTTCTGTCATAATTTTTGCTATTGTAGAATTGTGGCATCATGATCTGATCGAATACATGGGATAATTTCTAATTTTTTAAATAATTACTGAGATTTTCTTTTTGAAGTAAAATACAGTCTGTTTTGGAAAAGGATCCTTGTGCTGCTGAGAAGGTAAACTCAGCCAATTTGGGTTGGAGTATTCTACAGATGTCTGTTAATTCCATTTGATTTATGGAGTTGTTTAGGCTGGAGATCTCTTTATATTGTTTTTGCTTTGATGGTCTGTCTATTGGTGATAGAGGAATGTTAAAGTCTCCCAGTATTATTATTATGTTGGGGTCCATAAGTGGTTTTATGTCTTGGAGTATTTTTTTCCATATACTTCAGAGCGTTGGTGTTGGAGCAAAGACATTTACTATGGTTATATCTTCCTGATATGATGTAGTGGCCTTCCTTATCTCTTTTCTTTAAATTTTGGTTGAAATCATCTTTATCAGATTTAAGTATTGCAACATTAGCTTGCTTTCTTGGTCAGTAAGCCTGGTAGATTTTTTCCCATCCTTTCACCCTCAATTTGTGGATGTCTTTGGCTGTAAGGTGGGTCTCCTATAAGCAGCATGTTGTTGGATTTTGTTTTTTGATCCAATATGCTAATCTGTGACATTTAATTGGTGTGTTGAGACCATTCACATTCAGTGTTAAGATGGTTATCTGGTTGTGGTTCATATTCTTGTTTTATTAGTGAGATCTGTGCTATCTTGATTATCCTTAATAGCATGTACTTTAATTGAATTTCTTTTGATAGTTTTATGGATTGTTTGCTGCTTGTTCTGTCGTTTGTCTTTGAGGATTCTTTGTAATGCTGGTTTTCTTTTTATGAATGCTACAAGTTTGATCTTATAGTGAAATGATCTTATTTGAAGCTTATTTGAAGCTGAGTTTTGCTGGGTATAGTATTCTTGGCTGCGGGTTGTGGTCATTCAGGTATTAAAATATCTCCTTCATGGGGCTGGAGTGGTGGCTCAGCGATTACGGTGCTTGCCTGGCATGTGCAAGAACATGGGTTCAAACCCCAGCACCCACATACACAGCTAAGTGTCAGCGCAACAAAAGCCATGTGAAAAATTCAATTAAAAAAAAAATCTCCTTCCAGAATATTTTTGTTTCTGGGGTCTGAGCTGAAAAGTCAGAGGTGATTGTCATTGGTTTGCCTCTGAATGTGATTTGGCATTTCTCTCTTACAGCTTTTAATGTTCTTTCCTTGATTTCCCTGTTATACATTTTGAATACGATGTGTCTTGGTGAGCTTCTCATTTGATTAGTCCTATTGGGTGTCCTGTATGGTTTCTGGATGAGCATATCTGACTCTATTTTAATACAGGAAAATTTTTCTTTAACTATTTGTTTGAGAATATTCTTTATGCCATTTGTTTGCATTTTGATTTCTTCTTGTTTCCCAATTATTCTTAGATTGTTTCTTTTGAATTTTGAAAATTCTCCTCGTGCTCTGTGAGTTTTTTCCCCTTTGTTTGTTATTCATATGCTCATACTTACTCAGTGTATCCTCATTGTTGGAATTTCTTCCTCATTGTTGGAATTTCTTTCTTCAAGAGGTGAGGTTCTGTTTTCTATGGAAGTTAGTCTTTTATTAAATTCTTACATCATTCCTCTGATTGGCTGAAGATTTTATTTATGTATTTATTTATGTTTTAATTCATTTTTTATTAGTTTAAAAAATAGGCTTACATTTAGGAGGGAGTCATTGTTATACAATCAAGAATAAATGTATAATGACAGAGCAAGCTGAGGCTGATGCTATTCCATGGTTTGCCCCCTTGGGTTCCCAATGATTCCATGTTTCCCCCTATTTAACCCTCATGTTAATTGGACTTCTCATGGAAGTTGAAGGTTCCCCACTGGGTTGAATCCCCCATACTCCCTCCCTCCATCCTCCTTGATATCATTCCTATCCCTTCCCCCCTCCCTGAGTGAAGAATTTTAGCTCCATTACTTCCTTTTTCAGTATGTCTATTTTTTTGATAATAGAGTTTTTCATCTCTTGAGTTTTCTCATTTACTTTTTTCATTAAATCTTCTTTAACTCATTGTTCCTTTCAGTAATCAGATTGTTGATAATTTTTTCTAGGTGTTCATCTAGCTCCCTGCCTGTAGGTTCCTTGGTAGGGGAGTTGTGGGTTTGAGGTGAACCTTTTCTCGTTTGATTCCTCATCTTTGAAGAGCTTCTTTGGATCTTTAAATTGAGGTTCCCTGTGGGAAAGCAAGGCAAGTCTCAAAGTGCTTCTTCCTTTCAGGTCAAAGGGTTGGGTCAGGCACCCACCTGTGTGATGATTATCTTCTTCCAGAAAGCTGATTCTGCTTGCAGCCTTGTTTTGCTCCACCTTTTGGATGTAGGCTCCAGGACATGGATCTGGAACCTGCTTAGGGTTGCAGGACAGCCTGCTGGATTGTTGAAGCTCAGCGATGGGGGTGCATCCCTGGGTCCTGGGGTCCTAGAAGCTTGTGGGTTAGAATGGGCCTGCCTGCATGCCTCACTGGGATCTGTGATCCTTAGCAGCAGGAAATGGCCCAGTATTTCTGGACCTGGTGGGTATGTGCTGCAGCTGGGTGGCTCTGGGCAGGGGTCTTCAGGGTATTTTGGCTGGGGACCAGACGCCTGGGCCCACCTTATGGCTGGGCAGCTCTGGGTGGAGTCCTCATGGTGTCTTAAATGTTTGAAGTATAACATATATCTGAGTCTGGTTCTCATACTTTCTGTTTCTTTAAACTCCATTTTTTTTTACCTTGTAATTGTTGTTGTTTAAAACTGGCATGATGTACTGGGTGAAAGGAATTCTGTTAACTGACTTTAGAGATGTGGTGGTAGGGTGTGTGGGTAAGGTATGCATTCTGTTACTGTCATTACTTCTCAGGCTTTAGGTGTGTATCCCTTGGCTGTGAACTTTACTAGTGATTCTTGGTTTTTCCTCTAACAGTGAAGTTGGTGTATTTTTCCTCCTTCCAGATAGGTTAGGCTCTGATAAAACCCCAGCATGTTAGGTTCTGGTGAAATAATTTTAGTTGAGGATGTTGTTAAGAAGAACAAAATATAAATAGAGTAGAAGAAGGAGAATGGAAGAGGGAGGAAGGATGGGAGGGAAAATTGTGGGGGGGAATCATGAAAAGAAATCAATTTCTATGCTTGTATTTGTTTGTCAGGATGAACCCAACTACTGTATATAATTACAAGACTCTAGTAAAAATTAAAAAGTAAATATGAAAAAACAAGAAGAACACAATAAGAGGTGAAGTGTTGGGGTATTATATTGTTATATTGTGTGCATGTATTAATAAGTACTAAGAAATCCCATAATTATGTACAACTATAGTGCACCAGTAAAAAAAAAAAATGCACGGAAAAGAATAATTCACTGCAAGAACCTGGCAAGTTCCTGGGGGTAAAATTTGCAAAACTGTAGAGACAGAGATAGAGAAAGGGAATCAGTTTTATTTATTTTCCCATCTGGCCTTGGTTTCTCCAATACTTAGTTGTATATGTGGTACTGGGGTTTGAACCTGGGTCCTTGTGCATGCCAGGCAAGAGCTCTGACGCTGAGCTAGTGCTCCAGACCTGATCTGTGGTTTTTGAAACAATGTCATCTCAGTTGATTTTATGCAAATTTAAATAGAAGCCAAGATTTATTTGACTGATATTCAGAGATTTATTGTAGTGGTGATTTCTATTGTGATGTCTTTCTCTTTAGTACTTGGACCATGAGACTGTTTCAGCCACATTCTTCGACAGCAGTGGGCAGTTCATTTTCTCCCAGGCTACAGGCATTAGCCGGAACCCCTACTGTGGCTATGAGCACCAGATTCTGTCCAGTCAGGAGCGCTTGGAGGAGGACTCCTTGCTGGCCGCCTTGCAGTGGCAGATGCCTGATGTGGGCCTAGTCCCCTTGGTGAAGAGTACCGACCCTTCTTCCAGCTATTTTGTCATCTTGAACTCTGCAGCCTTCTTCTGGGTGGGAAGCCAACTGGAGGTGCTAGTTCATATGCAGGATTTTCAAGGAAAGCCCAAGAAGTATGGTGGAGACTACTTGCAGGCCAGAATCTACTCCCCGAAGCTGCAGGCAGGGGCTGTGGGCAGAGTGGTAGACTATCAGAATGGATTTTATAAAGTTATTTTTACTTTGCTCTGGCCTGGCAAAGTTAAAGTGTCCATATCTCTGGTTCACCCCAGTGAAGGTATCAGAGTTCTTCAGCACCTACAGGAAGAGAAACCAGACAGGGTCTATTTCAAGAGTCTCTTCCGTTCAGGAAGGATTTCTGAAACCACTGAGTGCAATGTGTGTCTTCCTGGGAGTCTGCCCGTGTGTAACTTTACAGATCTCTACACTGGAGAGCCCTGGTTCTGCTTCAAACCAAAGAAGCTCCCTTGCAGCAGCAGAATTAACCATTACAAAGGTGGATACCTGAAGGATCTTCTAACTGATGCAGAGAGTGCTTTCTTCCAGAGGTACATAGTCCTTGCTCTATGGGTAATTTAGGAGTCCTTTTCTACTGTTCTGGTCACATTTAGGAGACTTTCTTGTTTCCTTATGTCTCTGAGTTTGACCCAATTCAGGAGAGGTAATGAATAAGAAACACAAATTTGTGTTTCTAATTAGTGTCCCATACTACCCCAGCACTAGGGATTGATCCCAAGGCCTTGCACATACTAGGCAAGCACTCAGTCACTGAGCTGCACCCCTAGCCATTTTCACTTTTTATTTTGAGACAAGGTCTTGCTAATTTGCCCAGACTAACCTTGAATTTATGCTCCTTTTGCCTCAACCTGCCAAATAGCAGGGATTATAATCATGCAGCACCATGCCTGATTTAATTAGTATTTTATTTAGTGCGTGTCCAAGCTCAAGTTAGTCTTTATTCTTGAATTGTTGGTCTTTGCCTGATAACTATGTTTTATTTCAGAACTGTACACCATATTAATAGCTATGGAGGCAAGACCACTTATTCACAGAACAGATTAAAAAGAATCATCTAGTGATTAGGTTGATATTTTAGTTTCTTTATGTCAAACTAAAACACAATTTTTAAAAAGTGACATATATTAGTTGAAATCATATAAACATTTGTTGATGAATAGAAAAGTATGAATATGGCAGTATTACTGGGTTGCCAGGCATACCACAGCAAACCATATTTTTTAAAATTAAGAGTTGTTGAAATTATTATACTATTTGTGCTCAAATTCCTATTTTCAGTGTAAAGAATAAAATATTTTAAGCACAACAATCAGTTTTTGGAATAATGGGAAGAATGGAATGTATAAAATCAGTGTAAGTTGAAATTGGTATTTTCTTCTACATTCCTTATAGTTCTGAAGAAAAATATCATTCCTAAGAAATAAGTTATGTTGGATAGAAAGAATAACTTCTGATATTCTCTTGCACAGTAGGATAACTATGGTTGACAAAAATTATTTCAAAATAACTGGTAGATAGTATTTTGAATGTTTCCAACACAAATAAATAATAAATGTCTGAGTTGGTATGCCAGTTACCCTGATCTGACCATTATACATTGCATATATGTGTTGAAAAGTCACAGGGTACTCCATAAGTATGTACAGTTACTACATATCAATTAAAAATAAAAAAATTAAAAGAAGTAAAAAGTTATAAAAGCCACCTAGTCAAAAAGCACAATTATTTGAAAGAATGTATAAATGTTTTTAAATTTGTAATGAGAATCTTATATTTTTAAAAACTTGCCTGGTAATTTTTGTTCAGTACATTTGGGAACTCCCCAAATTGCATATTTTATGGCCATTCTATGTGGTGGAGGAAAAGTTGTTCATAAAGTGTGGTCTATGAAGTCAAACCCTCCATTTCCATTTAGGAAGTCAGTTGTTGGTCCTGTTGGTGTCCTCTCGAGTCATGCCATGCATGCAAACGGCCAGCAGAGGGAGCCCTACTGTGTTTGCTGTACCGTTCTTGAGAAGACTATTGTTTTGTATGGCTTAGTACTAAATGAAAACAAAAGGAAAACAACTCCAACACCTCCCACTCAAAACAAACCCTCCAAACCAAAAGTTTTTATTTATTATTATTATTATTATTACTATTATTTTTTATTATGATTTATTTGTTTATTTATGGTATGGGGATTGAACCCAGTGGTACTTAACCACTGATCCCCTTTTATTTTTTATTTTAAGACAGGGCCTCGATAAGTTGCTGAAGTTGACTTTAAACTTGCAATCCTCTTGTCTTGGCTTCCCTAGCCACTGGGATTACAGGTGTGCACCACTGCGCCAGGCTCCAAAGATTTATTTTTAATCCTACATTTAGATTTCAGATACGCTGTTTATCAGTGACTGTGATCAGATTATTTCATTTCTCTCTCCCTGTGTGTGTGTGTGTGTGTGTGTGTGTTTGCCTATTTGTGAAGACTATCTAGCTACCCTTTTAGAGTTCTGTTGTCAGTCTATTTAGTGGCCTAGCAAAGAGGAAGAAGCATAGTTTATAATTACTCAAATTCCATGTAGAAAATATGGGAGAAAGGTTAGAAAAATCTTAAAAATATTCCTGACACTAAATCTTACAATTTAAAACAAGACCACCTGCTCATATAGAAGGATAAAATAATGTCTTTGTTCCTGCCTTTACTTCCATGTCCTGGGCAAGGCTGGCAGATGCCACATTGTAAAATCAGTACAAAATTCTCCTTATCTAGAAGTTTGCTGGGACAATTAAATTGAGGTAATCTTTCTTCTTTTCCCTTAAGGGAAAAAATGTGTTCATCTTAGAAAGGACAGAAGTACTTTCCTTAAAATATTCTGTTAATAAAAAAAAATTAAAAAGAAGATACTGTTCATATAAGGGAAGGTCTTTTGAAAGAATGAGCTTATCACCTGAACAATTTCCCTTTTGTTTTAGCATGACTCATATTTTTCTAACTTTGTATTAAGAAACAATTCACTTTAAAAACTTTTAAAATGTAATAACAGTGAATACCCATATAGCTTTTTCCTAGATTCACACTGTTAATGTTTTGCTGCATTTTCTTTGTATGTGCGTGTATAATTTTTGCCCCTGGACAATTTGAGAGTAAGTTAGTCATCATGGCACTGTACCCCATAAGTATGCTCTTAAGAATGTGGACTTTCTCTAACATATTACTGTAACACAATCATCACACTGGGGACATTTATCATTGATGTAATTCTATTATCTAGTTCCATCCATGTTCAAATTTCTCCAGTCTTACTAATTATCCTTTCTAGTCATTTTTTTGAGCTAATCTAATCAATGATCACAGTGTAGTTAGTTATCTCTTTAAATCCAAAAGAGCAATTTAACCTGTTTTGTTTTTTATGACATGGACAATTTAAATATTGCTGTTTTGTAGAATGTCCTTTACTTTGAATTTGCTTTATTGTTTCTACATTACTAGATTCAGGTTAAATTTTTTTTGCAGAAAACTATGCAAGAAATTTTCTTACAAATATTTTTATGGGAAAATTATTATGTTATTGTCATATGATAATACTCCGAGCTCATTAAAGTAGTTTTTATGTGCTTTTAAAAAAGTCATGTTCTCCTTAAATACCACTTGTTTAAGATATGAAGTTCTATTATTCTCTGATGCAATGACCTGTATGTGTCCTTCATTATTTATTTATTTATTTTGCCTCTCCTTCGTATTCTTAGAATGTCAGTCCGTGAAGGAAAGGATTCTGTGTATTTTGTTTACTATGATGGTTCCTGGCATCTAGGACACATACTAGAAGCTTGAGGAAATATTTGCTGAAAGAACACATCTGTTCTAAAAGTGATGAAACAATTAAAAATCCACAACTGCACATTCCTACATCAAGAGTTTGGGAGGTTATTTCATTTTCATTTGTTTTTGATTTAGGATACTTAATTATTGTCACTCAGTTTCTAGAACAGTTGCACTGGGCTTTTTGTATTTTTCTGATCTTTGCTTTCCCTCAGTTTTTCTTCAGCTATCCAAAAACACTCTGAGCATGGACTCTAGTCTACAACCTGTGCTAGATAAAGAAGATGCAAGGGTGAATGAGGCACTCTCTGTGTCTTTGAGGAATATGTTTTAGTAAGGGGGACAGACACTCCAGAGTGATAGTAATGGAGAACTGCATCAGTATGTACGGGGATCAAGTATCCTCAGTAGGACTCATCTCAGATCTGGGCAAGGCCTGAGGAATCTGGCATGTGACTTAATGCTATCTGGACAAGCGCACTGAACACTCGTAGTGACAAATTAGACATTCTTGTCAGTGTGAGCCATTCCAAGTACCAGGGGGAGTAAATAATATAAACCAGAACTTGGACTTCATTGTCTTAGGACTGGTTAAGAATATATAGTATGGTAAAAACTTATTAAGGATATATTAAATTCCTCTTCAGTTTATATACTCTTATAACCTACTAATTACAGAAGACCTAGTTTGTTATTTATTCATGTTATTAGTAAACACTTATATTTCACCATATAAAGCTCTGTGAAATCATATCCATTTTTTTCACATGCAGATAAAGATACAGAACTGATAATAAATGTCCCTGAATCTAAACTTATGCTTTTTTATTCCTCTTAAAGTGATGTCAATATCAAAATGCCAATCAAATCCAGTGGACCTGATGGGGTGACTGTGTTTCCCAGAAAAATAAAAGGTAAAAAAAGAATGTGTTCGATGATTTATTGTTTTTCTTGCAAAATGAGCTGAAGCTCTTTTATTGTACTGATGTTACAAAACCTTTTCTAACTTTAATATGCTTGGTTACTTCTCGCACAACTGAAAATACTAAAAATTAATTTAAAACCTCAGCTAGATCTTACATGCTTAATTCTGGGTTTTTCTATTTATGTTCATGTAAAAGTTGTCTTTTCCCGTTGTCCCCCCTGCTCTATTTGTCTCTCAAGAACTGATAAGAGTTCAGCTGTTCACTATGGTAGCTACTAGCCTCAGGTGACTAAGTTTAGATTAATTAAAATGAAATAAAATTAAATAGTCATTTCTTTGGTTACACATATTCAATAGCTTGTCATGCTTTTTATAGAGTGTGTCCATAATCGCAAAAAGGTCTATTTGACATTATAGCTGTTGAGATACTCAAGGAATGTATGTCAGAATGTTATGTAAATTTTAAAAATCAAAAGCATTCAGTAGATGCTGGGATGTAGCTTAGTGTAGTGCTTAGTGTCTGCAAATCCCTGGGTTCAATTCCCAGTGTGTGTGCACACATACACATCAAAAACACATAGAAACTAAAAAACCATTTAGTTGATGAACAATGGCTACTCTTGAAGTGTACTTCAGTAACATCAGCATTGCCAGGGCTCCTTCTAGAATTACAGATTCCCAGGAAGTGCCTCAGACTGCTGAATCTTAGACTCTGGCTGGTGGGGCCCAGAACTCTTGTGTTTTAACTCTCCAGGTCATTCTAATCCATGGGTATAGGATATTAATAGTAAAAGGATGAAATTCAGAGACATGTTGTGTTTTTTCAAAATAGATAAACTATAATGATTTTTAGTAAGGATAAAGACTATTAAGGAGACTTATACAGATGGTGGGCAAAACCTTTTTAGTTATGGAAAACATTAATAGTATCCCACACAGCAGGTGTTGTAAACCCTTAGCCACAGGGGTGAGGTATATTATACACATGGACCAATCATGATGGGCAGTTAGCCATCCACATGCTAAGTTGTGGGAATTGATCAAAAACAAGGGCCACCTCAATTGGGCAGCCTCTTCTCATACTGTCCTTGTAGCTTTGTTTCCTTGCAGAAACAAACCCAGTACAACTATATCTGTAGATTTCTTTAAAAAAATTAAACCCCAGAAATGTTAATTTTTAAATGCGATATTTCTAGATTAAAGCATTAGCATCCAATGCAAAACTCTCAAAATGGTGTGTAGGCTAGATAAAATTTGTCTGTGGCCCAGATGCAGGCAGAGGCCTGTCAGTTGTATCTCTGGTCTCCACTATTGAGTGACACAGAATTCTGTCTTTTCCTAATGAAGAGCTACATTGTATATACTTGAACCAGATGACTCACTAGTTTTAGAAGGCACAAATGTGAAAAATAATAATGGAAATACTTATCTTTTATCTTTCTGAATCTAAGACTGTGGCCAAGATATCAGTAGACATGTGCCCCTCATTAGCATAGTACTCTAAACATTATCTCATGTCTGACATCCTTAGGAGGCCTTGTCCCATCACCACGTTTGCCATTATTTTCACAGCCCCATCTGGCTTTCCTGCCAAGTGTCCTTGGAATGGTTGGTCTTATGATTACCTCCACCTAATACGTCTTAGAGATCAGCCAGGAAGTTGTGTGGGTTTGTGATGTGCTTCTCTCTGGTTAGAGAGAAGACAGATTCTGGAACTAGTGAGACTTCAGATGGATTTTTTAGAGGAGTACAGTAACTCTGAAAGAATAGGAGCAGAATAGGCTGGCTTTGATTGAGAAAACCATCTGGTACCAGGTACATAATTGGAGAGAAAAAGTGAGGGTGGATATAGTAGCAAAAGAACTCAGCTTGGCAGAACTTCACTGAAGTTCACTTTAGTGACCTGCAGATGGCATTCAAAGACCCTAAATAAGGGTTCACAGGTTTTGCTCCTATGCCAACATTTCTTTTCTTTTATTGGTGTATTATATAGTTTTACATATTGAAGGGGTTTGTTGTTACACTTTCATAAATGCACACCCAACATATTGTTTCTGCTTAAATTTTTACCCATTAATTTTTAGCACTCATTAGCAGTGGCATTCTATTTATGACAGTGTATCTCTCATTCTTTTAACATTTGTTGTTTGAAATTCTTTCATAAAGAATTATCCTTTTCACCACATTCATTTGTATCAATATGGACTCATCATTATTTTATTTTTGAGTTATAATGGACTTAATTCAGTCGCTTTTTTTCCCCTCAAATTGTTCCAGGTTTGAAACACTGTCAATTGGAATTATTTCAGATTTGAAATATTATCAGTTTTCTCTATCTTTTGACATGTTCTCGTTCCTTCTGTGGAACATTTTCTTACTTTCTAGACTTCTCTTCTGTTTTGTTTTTTTTCATAATCTTTACACCTTTATCATTTCACTTATGAAACCTGTATTTTGAGGTTTATTTCCTTATACAATTTTATCATTTCTGTATTAGCTCATTAACTTTCCTATAAGGTAAAATTATTCCAAGATGCCTATTTAGAGTCCAGTGGATTGCCTGAGACTGCCAGTGCTCCACCATGCATGGGTATAATTGGAGTCAAGAGCAAAGAAACAGTTTTGAATTCGAGTTGGCTAGCGTATCAAGGACAAGTGTTTGGTTTCTCACAGGCTTTTCCAGCGTCAGAATTACTGCTGAACTTTCATTAGCTTTGTACTGTGGTCCCCAGGCTACCATAACTAAATTATTCCATGTCCTTGGTGGATTCCAACTCAAAAATTTGAGCTCATGCTTTTTGGAAGGGAGAGTGCTTATTTATCTTACTGAGATACTACTCAAACGTCCACCATTAATTCACATTTTATCCTTCTTATCCAGCTCTTTCTAGGTGGTTTAGGAAAATTTATCTTACTGTCTTTTTTCCTCCCTCTTTGTTTCTTTTTCTTTTCTTTCCTAGATAAATAACCCTCATTATGGTTAATGGTGGCATGGGATAACACCCTTTGGAGGAAAATGTCAGTCATGGGCTTCAAAGAGAAGTCAGGCCATTTTAGAGAGGACTGGACATTATTTGCAAATCAAAGATATACCTTCTGATTTTGCACAAATATCTTCAAACTGCTTTTACAACAACCTCATTGTAAACGTTTCCTCTCACCAGCACTATTCAAGATAACTATAAAATTGAGTGATAAATTTTTATTCCCCATGATTAGCATATTAGGGGTTATATAATCAGTTTAAGAGACATTCATATCTTAGTTATATTATGTGAAAATGCATTGAGTTCAACAAACTGACAGTTTGAAATCAGGAAATATTTTTGTCCCAATTGACCACAAGGGGGCAGCACAGGCATGTGCATGTCATCTAAAAAAAAGTTTGGTTATTGTTTAAAGAATGTATGTCGGATTCAGTAATTGCTTTGCTTGACTTAACTATGGTAGTAAATATAATATATAATAAATAATTGAATGGAATTGGTAATTTTTCCATGTGTTATGTATATTTCTTTTTAACATGTATTTGACAGAAAACAGTGAAATCTATCAAATTAATAATTTAACTTCAGAATCATTTTTAATTCTCATTCTAGCAGATGTGGGTTCCAGTTGCCTTCACCAGCTATGCACTAGCTTCACTGACTTCATTTTCTAGCTATGCAGTTTTGATGTACTAATATGAGGGAGCTTTGGGCGAGGTGTAGTTGTAAAGCCACACTTGGCAATATGTTTAGAGATTTTTTTTTTTATCTTTTTTTTTCCTGAGGTGAGGTCTTTTTCTGTTACCAGGCTAGCCTTGAACTCGAACTCTTGGGCTCAGGGATCCTTTTGCCTCAGCCTTCCAAGTAGTTGGGAGACTATAGGCACCTGACTTGAGAAGTTTTTTGACAAGTCAAAGAAATATTTATTTGGTAGCCCTCCTTTGTTCTTTGTTAATCATATTTTCCAAACTAAAGCTTTTAAAAACAGTTTACTTTTCCATTTGAGCCCTGAACCTACAAAGAATTGGCAGATACCTAAGGGGAAGAATGATTAGATCTGAACTCTGCCAAATAGCATTTTCTTTGAAGGAAATAAAAAGCTCAAAATAATTTTGAGTAGCATGGATAATGTCAAGAAATCAAATAACCTGAAAATAGTCACAAATAGAGGACTCATTTAAATTTCTGACTCATGTAAACATTTGCATTTTAAATTGTGGTTTAACAGATCACTATACTATGAAATGATTGGATTATGATCAAGGTTGAACTTTGGGTAAGGAAGTGACATAAAATGATTGGTGGTTTCTTGAAGATTATAGATTGGAGTAATTGTTAGAAATGAATAAGTGTGTCCCTTCAAGAAAAAAAGCCAAAAGAAATGACTGACATCTACAAACATCTGTTTCTGAGAAGTGCTGTAGCACAACGGTTGAGAACCTGGACTTCAGGGCTCACCTACTCGGATCAGGTTCTGACTTTGTCCCTTACTGCTTAGCTCTGGGACTCTGGTTAAGTTGCTTAACTGTTCTGAAAGGCAGGGTTAGTGAAGGTACCTTCTTTAAAGAGTTACTGTGCGCTTCATATGGGACATTAGGTTTAAGTGCTCAGAACAGTGTCTGATGCAGAGTACACTGTAGGAGATATTAGCCTTCTCAGTCCGTTCTTTTTTTTTTTTTTTAAGAAAGAGGGACAGTGAGAGAGACAGAGAGAGAAACAAGTTTATTTAGTTTTTCACATGGCCTTAGTTGCTCCAACACTTAGTTGTGTATGTGGTGCTGGGGTTGGAACCCGGGTCCTCGTGCTTGCCAGGCAAGCACCGAAACCGCTGAGCCACCGCTCCAGCCCCTCCTAGTCCGTTTTGATGCATGTAAAATGTGTTGTTTCCACGGAGGCATTTTCCGAGGGAGGTGTTAGGGCAGAAAGACATTGACTCTCCCTCTAAAAGGTGTCTGGTGCTTGTGTTATTGTGTGTAGCTAGGCTACCAAGGTGAGTACTCTTTGCTGATGCATTTTTTTGCTTAAAGACCTTCTGAACCTTTTGTCTTGTGGAGAATAGTTCTTTTTACACCATTGTTTCGATGTGGTCAGTGAATTTAGGACCCACGGTTTAAAACTTTCCTTTTAATGAACTGAGAAATATTATTATACAATGTAAAATATGAGCACCTTACAGGCGTTTGGATGAAAAGAGTTCTCCTTTTTTGCCGCATTGCTGGACAATTGCTTATTTCCATACATTTCCCCAGTTTTTGCTTTCCTTTAATTTTTGGCTTTGATAAAAACATGCAAAATCAGAGGGAATGCTCAAAGTCCCCCATTCCCCTGGTGTCCACCAATTCTCCTACACCCATTTCACACCTTCCCATTTCTGTGCAGAGGAGAAGCTTTCTATACCACTGGGAAAAATCTGGGATTTCTTCGAGATTTGACAGCCTGAAATGTTTCCCATATGCTAGCAGGCTAACAGATATTTGGGCATAATTGTATTTCCTGCAATACTTTTCATCTATTACTGGAGGAAAATTTCACAATGTATTATTTCCCCCTCTTTTTCTGTACAGAAATTAACAACCTAAAAGTATCTGAAGGCTCAGAAACTTTTCCTTCTGGGTATTATTACAACGATCAGTGGAAGCCCAGAGGATTTAAGATGCGCCAGTTTAATGACCCTGACAACATTACAGAATGCTTACAAAATAAAATGGTGTATTTATTTGGTGACTCGACAATTAGGCAATGGTTTGAATACCTGACTACATTTGTTCCAGGTTGGTACTTTGCTTTTTCTTTCCTAACTGTATCCCACATGATGAAATCTGATTTGAAATAAGTAAACACACTGTAACCCTGAAGAAAGGCATCAGGTGAAAAAGCAATTTCTCTGTAGGATTAAAGAAACGTCCTGACTCTGGAGAGATGTGTGACAATTTCTGATCAATTCAGACAGGTTCATCCACTGATTAACTGTGTGACCCTGGACAAGTCATTTATTCTCAGGGCTTCATTTCTCCATGTGTGAGATGAGACAGCTGGACCGTGTTGCTTGACAGCTCTTACTTCTAATATACCGGGTTATAAAACAGGCCTTTCTAGTTGTTTCTCTTCTAGTTCTGTTTAGTCCAGCTTCAAGTTTATAGTAGATTTAACTGGAAGGAAACTTATTGTGGTCATTTTAATGTATTCATATGGCAAAACCATCCTTTGGGCCTGCCACTGGGGGTACTGTGAGGTGGAGCTGGCTCCTCCTGAGGGAGTGTGGGTAAGACCTAGCATTCTTAACTTCTTGATTTCTCTGCTTGGCTCTGGGACTGCTCTCTAGACTCAGAACAAAACCCACCACTTATTCACAATGGCATTCTCTTCTTTCTGAAAGGGGTGTGGATGGGGCAAAGAGGGATGGATCTTGGTAGTAAAATAAAATACCCTGCTTATAATATAGAGAGCTTATAGTTTTGTGTGTACTGTTCCCCACCCCTGTGGTTATATATGGGCAGGTCTTTGTTTTTTTTTTAAGAGAGTGACAGAGAGAATCAGTTTTATTTAGTTTCTCTTGTGGATTTTGTTGCTCTGACACTTCATTGTGTACATGGTGCTGGGGTTCAAACCCATGTCTCCCTAATGGGGGCATATATCAAAAGATCAAGTGTACAGAATTTTTAGGAGTATCAAAGGATTCCTGGGATCTTTAGACTATTTCAGAGGAATAGACCTTTACACACAACTTGGATAAAGGGGAGGAGAGAAGGAATTCTAAGTTGTGCTGCTGCCCGTGTCATTTCTCAGGCTAAAGAGAGAAGTTCTCCTATGGAATGTTAATGTAATATTTCAAACTTGACATAAAACTGAAAGTCAAAAGAAACACAGTTGTTCCTTTCTTTTACTTATTGCAAAAGGGAACTTGCCCCTCCGACCTGAATTACAACTTAGATTATTTTTGTTTTTTTAAAATAGCTTATTTTTAGCCAGGTACAGTGACGTGCACCTCTAATCCCAATTGCTTGAGAGGCAGAGGCAGAGAATTAAAAATTCATGGCCAACCTGGGCAACTTTGCCAGCTCAGAATAATTAAAAAAAAAAAAAAGCTGGGAACATAGTTCAATGGTAGAGCACCCCTGAGTTCAATCCCCAATACTGGAGGAAACCCATAGCTTCTAAATGTATAGATTTATAGGGTACCATGTAATATTTTGATATATGTATGCATTCTGGAATGCTTATATTAAGCTAATTAACATATCCATCACATATGTATTTTATTTGTAGTAAGAACTTTTCAAATCTTCTTTTTCAGCAATTTTACAGTATACGTTTTTAACCACACTCATGACACACATATCCCCCAAAACTTATTCCTCCTGTCTAACTGAAACTATGCCTCATTGTCTTCCCCTCCACCAAACTCTACATTCTACTCTAAGTGTAAAACTTTTTAAGATTCCATACATAAGCGAGATGATGTATATTTGTCCTGCTGTGCTTAACTTATGTCACTTAGTGTAATGTCCTCCCAAGTTCATCCCTGTTGTTGCAAATGACAGAATTTCCCAAGAAAGTTATTTGGTTCCCAATGTGTGCTCATAAAACAGTCGTTACAGCTCTTTTCCTGGAAGGTATTTACCTATTAGAAGTGTGAAGTAGAAATGCCAGCTTGACTTTTAAATATTCAACTGTCAGTGCAAACAGCAAGATTTCTTGGCCTAATAGGTAGACAGGTATGTTGTTTTGTAAATGTAGAATCTTTCATTGATGGCTTTACTTATAATGTCACATTTTTGGAGTGTCTGTAATAATTAATGTCAGAATAAAGGTCTATTGATTCAAAGGCAGGAAGAGAACAGTGAAATAGGCATTCCCTTTATATTTGTATTATATCTTTTTGTTGTCCTTTTATTTTAAAAACTGTTCTTTGAAGCTACTTGGTTAAAGAATATTTAAATATATGCATTAGTCTGAATGTTTTTATGATTTTGAGTTCTTGTTTCAGACTTAGTGGAATTTAAAATGGGAAGTCCCAAGAATGTGGGTCCTTTCCTTGCAGTGGACCAGAAGCACAACATCCTGCTCAAATACCGCTGCCATGGTCCACCTATCCGCTTCACGACTGTCTTTAGCAATGAGCTCCATTACGTGGCGAATGAACTGAATGGGATCGTGGGAGGGAGGAACACAGTGGTTGCCATTGCTGTGTGGTCGCATTTCAGCACCTTCCCTTTGGAGGTGTATATCCGTCGCCTCAGGAACATCCGTCGAGCAGTGGTCCAGCTCCTAGATCGTAACCCTAGGACTGTGGTAGTCATCCGCACAGCCAATGCCCAAGAGCTGGGGCCTGAGGTGAGCCTCTTTAACAGCGACTGGTACAACTTTCAACTGGACACCATCCTTCGGAAGATGTTCTCAGGGGTTGGAGTGTATCTTGTTGATGCCTGGGAGATGACCCTCGCCCATTATCTGCCCCACAAACTGCACCCAGATGACCTAATTGTGAAGAACCAGTTGGACATGTTCTTATCTTTTGTGTGCCCCTTGGAGACCTAACCTGCCTTGGAGGGGACTAGAGGAATCACATTCTTTGACCTTCCTAGTTGACTTGCAGTGCATAAAGTTTATGGGTGGACCCATTGTGAGATGGCTACCATCAATATATGTAAAATTTCAAAAATGCTGTACTTTATATAATGACCTGTAAGGAGCTTGGAAAATGCAGGCTACATTTATATCTACTTGTAGGATTTTTTCTGATCTTGACTTAACCATGGTAGAATCCTTATTAACAGTGTCTGCACACTGTATTGCCCTTGTAACCAAAGATGCTGAGGAGTATATTTGAATTAGCTGTTTCTGAGAGTGGAGATTACTGTGTTAAAGCATGTGAGAAATGTTTTGATATAAATGGAAGTGATAAATTTGGTTGTCAGTGGAGTGTTTGTAGCTTATCTGGTAAAGGAAATCAAATGCATCTTCATGAATAGTGCAAGTGCTGCATCTTTGGGGGGTGAATTAAAGAGGGCTTATAGTCATAGGCTCCTGTGAACACACTGAAGACTCCAGTGTCCCAGGAGTGTCTCTTGATCTACCTTTTCTGAGTTACTTGAAAAGGCCAACTTGATTGGTCAGAATTTTATAGTGAGGATAATAATTTCCTGCTTTAATGTAGGAAAGAAGCAAAAGGGAAATATGAAAGCAGTATGTACAAAATCTGTGCTTTGAATTGATCTTTGCATTGGATGATAATTTCTTAATTTAGTTCAGCTAAATTTTGTGTGATGAATATTTATTCTAAAACACTTTTGGAACTGAAAGGGGGAAATCTATACCCAGAAGTTTATTTTTATGTTCTAAAGTTTGAGGGGTTTTAAGAATTGACTTTTATGCAAAGAATGGTATTTATTATTATAAAGATGTAGAAGTTTTATTCCCCTACAAATTTCAAGTGTTTCTTTTTTGGTTATTTGAACTACATATCAAAATTAAAAGTTAAAATCTAATTAGATTAATAAAAATAATTGTTAAAATCCATGATGGTTATTTCTTGACTTAGGCATAGGTATACACATTCTCTCATGCTAAAAACCATTAAATTGCTGATTTTATTTGACTGTAACTTATTAGTTATGAGTTTAAGTCTAGTTTCTATGCTAGATTAAAATCTAGTTTTAGTTGTCCCTAAGAAGACACATGATGAAACTGGAGAGGCTTCACAGATGAAGATGGATGCTTAAAGAATAAGAAGTATGCATGCTTAGAAGAATTGGTTAAAGAATTTGGGTTTTTTAAAATTTGTTGGAAGTCTTACATATTGGAGGAAATCATTGTTACATATTCATACATAGATGTATATTGACAAAGCAAGTTAAGACTGATCCTAGTCCAGGATCTCCCCCATTCAACCACTCCCTGAGAATTTGGGTTTTTTAACTTAGATTGAGTATATAAAATCTTCCTTTCCTCCTCTTAAAGATCATAACTTATAAAATATTTTATGGGTTAAGGGACTTTTTGTTTTCTGAGCTTGAAGAGGACCAAAGTAGTTAAATTAATTTTAATGGTCCTTAAGCTTGTTATATTTCATAAAAGTGCAGAATTAGGGTCTGTGCCTCTGGGAGTCAGAGAATTAACCTTTGTGACAAGTGCCCAGTGATTCTGATGTAGTGGTGTTATTCCATGTGTTGAGAAATTCTGATAAAGGGAGGAGGGGAGATGGAACCAGAGAAGTGACACCACTTGTCTACTATTTCAAGGGCTTCCAAATAGCTTATTTAGTTGTAATCATAATACAGTAGTGTGATGGTATTAGCTCATTTTATAGATGAAGAACTTGAAATCAATTTGAATTAAGGTATATGGGGGTTCATAGCCCTTTTCAGCTACCACTTGTTAGACTTTTGTAAAGAGATTTTATTTTTTGAGAACTTTTGGGCATTTCTCCAAAAGTATTGCTGGAGCAGGGTGAGGAGTCAACTTCCCCAGGGCAATTTCAGAAGAAACTGAACACTGCATTCCCAGGGGTTTGGAGTGAGGCTAATTGCTTGTTGCAACTAATTTCTTGTGACCTTGTCTAGTTATAATTGCTTTTAATTTAGTTACATAATATTCTGTTTTGTTGACACAGTTTCTTGAAATATTCTTGTTCACTTTCATTCCTCTTTTTTCATTCTGCATTGTGTGTAAACTTTGATAGAGATTGAAATATTATTTAATCCTTTCTCAGAATATCTAGATACAAGTTGAGGATCCCTAATCTGAAAATCCAAAGTGCTCCAAAACCCAAAACTTTTTGTGCATCTAATTTGATACCAGAAGTGAAAAGTTGTATACTTAACCTCATGTGATGGGTCACAGTCAAAACAGATGCACCAAAAATGTCAAATAAAATAACCTTCAGGCAATGCTTGTGTTTAGGCTTGGGTCACACCACTGAGATATCTCATAAATATGCAGATGATTCAAAATGCAAAACATTGCTAAATCTGAAATACTTTTGGTCCCAAGCATTTCAGATAAGGAATATTCAACCTGTACAATACTTTCTTCTGGAATATTTATTGTAGGATAGTACTCCGTAGTTGTGAATATTAGCATCCAGACAAAAGGTAGTTTGTTTTAAATATATATTTCTCATTATAAATAAAAAGAGCATCATACTTTTTAAAGACTACAAAACCTAGAAGAAAAATCTGTAGGTGAAATCCATAATTCTATCACATGAATGCAGTGAACATCAGCATTTTAATGTATTTTCTAATAGGTTTGTAAACCACATACATTGGTCCCTCCATATCTATGGATTAAATGAAATTCAGATAAAAATATTTAGGAAAAGTTGCATCTGTACTGAACACATACAGACTTTTTTGGTTCTTATTCTCTATACAATACAGTATAATGCCTATTTATATAGCATTTGCATTGTATTAGGTATTATTAGTAATCTAGAGATGAGTTATTAAATTATATGGGAGGATGAATATAAGTCATACACAAATACAACACCATTTACTTAAGGGACTTGAGCAACCTCAGATTTTGGTATTCACAGGGGGTTCTGGAAACAAAATACTGAAGGACAACTGTAGGTAATATGGAGAATATGTAATTTCAATCTTCTTTTTTAAAATATAGCATAAATATTTTTCTATGTTAGTTTTAATATTTTAATTATAAAGTTCTGCCTCGTAACAAATGATATTATTATTGCCTAAAGTTGGCCATTTATGATTGAATCTGTAGGCTTATAATAAAACAGTGGTTTATATATAATTTCATTGGACTAAAATATGGAGTTTTATTTTGGAGTGACAGTATTAATATAACTTAGTGAATCTCATATTCCAGAACTAAAATGATTGGTTTGATGATATTGTGAAAGAGAGAACCTATAAGGCCCTTCTATGCAAATTATATATTATATAAGTTATCCTGTTAAAAGTAATCCTTTGTCAGATGGAAAAGAGACCTTTGGTGTTCCAGTATGATCCATTTTTATCATTTTATAATAATTCTATTAAATACCACTTGACTGACATTTCCTGGTTTTGGGTCTTAAGTTTCAGATTGATAAATCAGGGTTCTTGACAAGAACAAATACCGTAAGTCTTTACATATTCATGTGTTACAAGTCAGAAGTGAATCTGTTTCTGGACCTGTTAAAGGAAATGACAATCACTGAAAGGTACAGGAAAACAAACACCCAAGGGAGACAACAGAAGTAAGATTCCCCGACTGTGCAGACAAGCTAATTAGCATTATTTTTGTGGGTTCTCTGTAAATTCAGCTTTTAAATGTTAGTTAGACATTAATGCCAGAAATTCCTCTTTAAGTGTATTCATTTTTCTGTATTAAGCATTGTTTTCCCTAGGGTTATTCAACAATGCAGTCTCAGTGCACTCAGAATGCCTGACATCTCAGTGTGCAATAACGAAATAAATAAGATTTGAAAGTTGCAGTTTTCCTCTTCAAAAGTGAGACTGCAGTCTCCTGAGGGTTAGGGGAACTTGGCAGTCCTGGGGGGGGGGGATGGGAGGTGGTGGAACACCAGCACACTGTTGAGGGCAGAAGTTTATAACACAGAAGCCACTAGGAAGAACATAAATGTACTGGACTAGCTTCAGGTAAACCTGTCTTTTAAAAAATGCATTAAATATACGATCTCCTCTGATATTTTGCGTTAAACGAGAAGAGTTCAGGCCTCTTGGGTTTTGGGGACCTGAGTGTAGTTACAGATAGTTCATTTGTGCAGAACCAGACACGGTCATCCCCGGTGCCTACAAAACTGGATTGTAACACGACCTGGAGAAGACAACTCTAAAAAAGAAAGAAAGAGGAAGCAGTACAGTGTTCATGGTAGCAACTGTCCTCAAAGGAAAAGCGAGAAAGAAACGAAACGTGACCGGAGCGACCCTTTCAACGTGGTGCATTCGCTGTTTAAACCCACCCCACCCCCATCGCATGCGAAAATAATCTTCGTGTTACAGGACTACGGCTTTATTTATGCTGCAGATTCCTTGTCCTTTAATTTTGCCAATGAAAGTACTGGAGGGCGATACTACTTTTTGATTGCTGGGTTTAAGAAGCGGTGCAGTGGAGGGCGAGTTCCGCCAGCGCCCCCTTCCCTCCCCACACTTAGAGGCCATTGAGAAACAGCGAAATAAGTAGAGGTGGCTCTAATGGGGAGTCCGCTCCTGTCCCCGCGGCAGATTCATTGCGGGCATTCAAGAAGCGTCTTTAGGAAACACTTGAGTTGCTAGGTGTGGCCTCTGATCGCCCCGCGCGATTCCAGGCCAGGTCTTGGAGCCAGCCCTCCAGGGGAATGTCCCGGGCTCGCGCCGGTACCTTTTTGGCCTGGGAATTTCCAGTGTGCGGAAAAAATCCACAAAGCTCGTCCCGGCTGCCCCCTCCCGCCTCCTCTGGCCCTGTGTGCCCACGCAGCCTGCGAACCGGAGGATGACCGTGTTCTGCCGTTCAGAAAGCCCGCGCTGGCTCCCCGCCCCCCGCCCTGCGCGAGTGGGGAGCGGGAGGCGAACCCTATAAAGGGGGCCGGGGCGCGGGCGCCTCCCGCCACGAGGTCGGACGGAGAGCGCGGAGGAAGGGGGCTCGCTGCTCCTTATCATGTAACCTCAAAAGGAAACTGATCATCTTTCTCATGCGCTCACGTACTTGGGTTATTATCGCTGATTACAGCTGGAAACAATTGATTTGCTTTTACGTATTTGTATGCCTTGACTCTTCAAACACAAAGGTATATTTTTATTATTTGATATTTAGTGTGAGAAAGTGTCTTAAAATGCTGCAACCCCCGTTTCTTTCCCCATAGTCTGTCTTTGGGAGTCATTTTCTGATACTTGAATAATACTATTTGCTTCGGGGCAAAATATTGGGGAGCAGTTTTTGTGTGTATGGGGGGATTTGAGTTGTTTTTATAGTTTATTAATAGCATAAATGGTGCTTATTTGCTTTAAAGGGTCAAGAGGGACTAAGATACTGATGGATAGGACCGGTGGCCAAGGCTGCATACATCTCATTTAATGATTTGTCTTTAGTCAGTGACGTAAAACTGTGATGCCCCAAGGCAGAAATCTTCCAGATGTTTTTTTTTTAAATAATTTTATGTTATTTTTTTATTAGATGAATATGGAGTTACAATTGAGGGGGAATCATTATCAAACAATCAAGAACAAATGTATATTTACCTAGTTAGCCAAGGCTGATGCCATGTCATGGATGCCCTCCTTGGATTCCCTGTGATTCTGTGATTCCCCCAGAAGAACCCCTGTGTTAAATGGACATCTCCTGGAGGTCAGAGATCTCCTTCTGAGATGATTCCCCCATATTCCCTCCCTCCAGTCTCCTAGATATCCTTCCTAATTCCTCCCCCCACCCTGCCCCTTTCCCTACCCTCCAGGTATTCTAAGCAATGATCCTCCAGTTTATGTAAAAATTCATACATTTTGAGGTTATTATTAACTTAGCCATCCCAGGTGTTTTGATGTATGGCTTCAGAGGTATACTTTCACGCAAGGGTAGGCATATAACTGTTTTTAGGGGAAAATATATCTGAGTAGATCGAAATGTTTTGTAGCTTGCCTAAAAAGTTCTTATAGTACCTCTATAAAATTCAAATTTATGAATGACTATCTTGTGAATGAGGAAAATCTGAAATTTGATGACTTGGCTGGATCATGAGGTTCATATCAGTCTGTATAAAATATTTTAAGGGTTTTTGTCCAAGTAAAACCATGTTTCTAGATAGGATGAATTAAATTTCTCTTCACAGTGATGGGAAACTGACTGTAGTGGGTGAGGGGGTTGTCCCAAGGAGGATGATATTTACTATGTAAATATTAGCACTTGGTTATATAACTCTCTATATATCCTCAATATGAAACTGGCATCTAAAGAAATACATTATCTGGCTGAGTGGAATATTTTTTTGCTTCTCTTAGTCAGATAGTAGGTTGTTTCCACAATAAAAGGAGAGAAAAATTTCTAAGACCCATTCACCACTCTCAGTATTCCCTGAGAGAGGAGGAGGGAATCAGCCATAGAATCATCTGAATATGCAGGTAACCCTGAAGTCTGTTTATTTAGCTTCAGGATAGAGTGTATGATCCACCACCTGTTCCACCATCTCTTCAGTGTCTATTTGCTTAGGCTAAAGACAGAGCAGGCAGAGTGCAGGTGAGGAGCACTGAGGTGGAAGGGTCAGTCCTGGAGGAGTTAGCACTTGAAACCAGCACTTCACAGCATCATTTCTAGCATGGAGGTGAGGACCACCAACAGCATAAGTGAGTTGTTCAGATACTGACATTTCCTCATTAAGGGGATGGAAGAAAACCTTTGTCTTTGTACTTTGTTTTGATAAAGGTCCTACTTTCAGAAAGCAGAAGATACTCTTCCAGAAGCTACAGACTCCTGAGAACATTATCATGGGGAAGACTTTTGAATTTTTCTAAGTTTAACCATGAATTGTTTCTGAAAAAGCTATTTCCTTTGGGTCTTAACTTGGTACTGATTTGGTGGCCTCTTGATTTTTTTTCCCTTCAGGTTAGTAAGAAGATCACAGGGGTCCAGGCTGAACTTCACCGTTTGACTTCTGTGGCCCGATGCTGAACTCCCAAGGGTGAGAGGGGCAGATATTTCTGACCAAGGAGGATCTTAACTGTCATGCAGTTCTTGGCTGATGGAGTCAAAAGGGGGAGTGGAATGTATTCTAAGGGTTCTCAGATTCTTGTCTTCTTAACCAACCTTTGAAGTTGTCTCAAAACTTTTATGAATTTTACTTATAAGCATGTTACTATGATTTCTTGTGAACTTAAGTCTTTTGGTGGTTTAGCATTTTTTAACAAATTTGTTGAATTTCAACTATTTTTTGTGGGAGGAGCATATGAACACATCTAAGAGGGGAATTAGGTTTTGACCAACAGTTTCAGGGTTAGGTAATCTTTAACAAGCTTGGAAAGCATTCTACTCTCAGAATTTTGGTGAAGAGGCTCATTAAAGCCAGCATATGTGATTTCTGATTAAAGTACTTTCTGTTCCTTTAATTTGGAGCTGTCTGTGAATTAAAACACATTCCTTTCAAACTAGGCAGTTAAAATTATTTTACTGTTCCTGGAGGAGTTAGTGAATTGGAATTAATGTTTGTGAATACTTGTTTTAGGAGCTGACCAGCAAGAGTGCATTTAACTTTCATAATAACATTTGACATAAATGTAATTAGCCTTATTCTATAGATGAGGAAACTAAGGCTCTTGAAGATTGAGCAATTGGCTCAGGGTCCTTCAAGTAGTAAGTGTTGGAGCCTGGGTTTGTCCCAGGCCACTGAGATATTAGAAAAGGTATAATAGGGACAGGTCAGCTTCTTCCCAGGGTCCTGAATTCCCTAGCCCCCTTCCCCAACTCACACTTGGCTACCACCTCATCCCCATTTATAATTAACTGGTAAAATTTTAGTTGATAACTGCCATAAGTGTTTATATTTTAAGAAGACGACAAGAAGATATTTTAGAACTTATAGTGAAGCTATGTGGTGTGGCTGGGCTAATATATTGGAGAGAGGCAGACTTTTACTTATTATTATTATTATTATTTTTTACTTATTAGGCCATTTTTTTGAAACAACTAGGATTATAAAGAAAGGGGGCATCATGCTACTCATTCTTCTTGCTTCTGGCAAGACATTTCCTTCCATGCTGGAAAGCTAATAAATATTTCAGCATTCTGAGTCCCAGCTCTGGTGAAGCTCCATGGCAGTTGCCTCTAAAGAGTGGAGTCTTAGGCCCCTGGCAAACCCATTCACCTGTTTGGAACCAACCAGGTAGTTTATAAACTCCCTAAATTAACTTCTAGAGGTAGCTCCCAGGATAGAAATTTGCGTGCTCTAGGTCCCTGATAATTTTTAAGTAATTCCCTATGAGGGAAGGAGGGAAAAAGGAGGGATTATAAGGAGGGACCTGGGGGCGGGGTAAATAGCTTACTCTTTACTCCCCAATAAGCCAAAAAATACTTGTGCAATCATTTAACTCTGGAAAATGCACAATATTATATATGATACAAATAAAGAAATTTGTATCTATTATGGGAGAAATATAGGAGAGTCAAGAGACTGGGGTGGGGGTGATTCTGGGATAGAATCGGGGCATATCATATTGTTACTACATATGCATCTACGATTGTACAACAATACAACTCCTCAGCAAAATAAAAAAAAACTCCTATGATATTGTTCTAGTTTGTATTTCCTATAGGCTCTATAGGAAATAATAGCAATTGAGAGGAGTAAAAAGTGAATCTACTTGAATGATTAAAAATAAAATGCTCTGAATTAAGGAAGAATCTTTTTATTTATTTATTTATTTTTTTAATTTTTAACAGTACTGGGGATTGAACCTGGGGTGCTCTGCCACTGAGCATTTCTAGCCCTGTTAATTTTTGTTTTGAGACAGGGTCTAATTAGACAGGGTCTAATTAAGTTGCACAGGCTTGCCTCAAACTTGTGATCCTCCTGCCTCAGCCTCCCAAGTAGCTTGGATTAAAGGCATGTGGCACTGCACCTGCTTTATATTTGTCTTTTAAGGCAGTATTTCTCAGTGTGAGTGGAGTCACCTAGGGATCTTGCTGAACTACAGATTCTGTTTCAGCTGGTCTGGGAAAGAGCCAATGATTCAGCCTGTTTTTTTTATTTTATAAGATAGAGGGACAGTGAGTGAGAGAGAGAGAGAGAGTGTGTGTCAATTTTTCATCTGGCCTTTGTTACTTCAACACTTAGTTATGTATGTGTTGCCGGGGTTTGAATCTGCATCCTTGTGCATGCCCAGGCAAGCACCAGAACCTCTGAACCACCACTCCAGCCCATGATTCAGCCTTTATAACAAGCCCTTGGTGATACTGATGTTACCAGACAAAGGTCCATACTTGGAGTAGCAAAATTAAAAAGCACCTTAGATTTCTGTTAATAAGAAAAATTATGCAGTTTATTCTATAAAATATACATACATCATCTTACCATGTGTGAAAATAAATGATCATGTTAAATAATGGTAATGCTACATTCTCTATTCATGATGCCAAATATCAGAATTAAACATCAAAATTCTGTTGAACACCTAGATGTTAATATCTATAGAATGCTAAGCGCCAGATATTTGGAGACAGTAAAAATGAATTTCTCTTTCTGTTCAGATGTTTTGCAGTGTTCAGACATTTTTAATACTGGTACAAGCCTTTTGGACACATTCTAGTATTGAGCAGTATATGTGCATCCTCAGTCCTCTAAGCATTTCAGTCCTATTTGTTATTTGCATAGCACTCCTTTTGTAGAGTGGCTAATACTGTGAATCATACATTTTCAAAGAGTGTGATGTCAGCTCCAAGAGGGCAAATATTGCTTCTTGGGGAACCAATCTTAAGATACTATAGTGGTTTGTGGGCCTGCAAAGAACCATGATTCAAAAAAAACAGATATAGAGTATATCTGTGCTGTTAAACTTTTCCTCAAGGGATATTTAGGGGAAAAAAATGTGTAACAAGGTTCCTGAGGGGGTGTAATAGTGAAAGAAAGGCTGAGACATGCTGCTATAAATGTTCTACATGTACTTATTCAATTGATGTAAAATGTTTTTCTCTGGTCTATTGTGTTTTTGTGTCTGTCTTTGTGTCTAATCATTGCTGTAAATTTTAAAGTACTGACTTCTGGAGGGGAAACAACTTCTTTTTTCTGTTTTTCTTTATTTATTTGAGAATTTTTTTCTATTATGTCCTTAAATGTTTTAATTTTTTTAAATTGTGGTAAACAACACACAAGTTACCATCTTAACTGTTTTTAGGTGTCTCGTTCAGTTGCATTAAGCACTTCACATTACTTTGAAACCATTATCAATATTCATTTCCAGAACCTTTTCATCTTCCCAACAAGAACTCCCCATTCCTTGTCCCCCTCTAGCTATGGCAGCTGCCCTTCTTTTTGTCTCTGTGAACTCATGGCTATAGGTACCTCATACAAGTTAACATAAGCTCTTTTGTGACTGGTTTATTTCACATAGTGTAATGTCTTCATGGTTCTTTGATATTGTAAGCATATGTCAGAAGTTCCTTCCTTTTTAAGGCTGAATGACATTTGTGTGTGTGTGTGTGTGTGTGTGTGTGCGCGTGTTTGTGTGTGTGCATTGCCGCATTTGTCTATCCATCTATCAGTGGACTCTGGATTGCCTCTGCCTTCTGCCTATTATCAATTGTGCTGCTGTGAACAGGTATGTATAAGTATCCGCTTGAGGTTTTGCTTTTAGTACTTTGGATATATGACCACAAGTCAAATTGCTGGATAATGGTAATTCTATGTTTAATTTTTTGAGGAACTGCCATGTCATTTTCCACAGAGGCTGTACAGTGTTTCTTCTTAACTCAATTTGTGAAGTTTGTGGCAGAGTACAGTGAATGAGTGTGCACAGCATGAATATTTCAGAAAATAATACAATGTGTAGAGTAAATGATCTGAGTAATTCAGCAAAACAACTATTGAAACAAAAAACCTTCCCTATAATTCACCCTTATCTGTCCGTGTACTTCAATGCACACACTTAGGAATGAGTGCCTAGTTGGAGATAATTCCTTTGAGAATTGTTGAGGTAATGCATTTAGATTCCATATAGGTCAGATCCTCTTGTAAATTTGGACCACTTGCCATGAAATTCTGCATTTAAAGGAATCCAAGAGGTTTGCCAGAGGTTTATAACAGGCAGAGCTACAGAGGTGAACCGCAGATACAGGGATTAGGACTTGGGTATGCAGATGGACCAAAAAACTCTTTAGGGTACAGATTGTGTTACTTCTGATTTGGCTTCCCCTTCTTTCCTCCACCCGCATTCCCTCATCTCAGCAGTGTAGCACATGGCCACTCAGTTGATTTTGTTTGAACAGATAACCCATATTGTGAAACAAAGGTAAAAGAATGATTCATTTTCTAATCGTAATAGCTGTGAAAAGCTATTATGAAGGCTCTAAGAGCTTTCTATTTAGTATCTCTGATAAGAGCAAAGGAGGTAGGTTTAATTTAAGACAGTAGAAAAGAATTGGAGGAAGCTGAAAGTGATGGGGCTAGACTGCTGAATTTAGTCTTGGAATCTTTAGTGTTATGATACAGGAACCAAGACAGCAGAGACTGATGTGTGGGACCTTCTTAGCCCTGCTGTTCTGTGCTAATGTTTTATATCTTTTAAACAGCTTGTGAAAACAAGTTTGTTTGTTTTCATGTGGTGTTGAACAGCATCCAGCATGAAGATAAGAGAGGGATTCTTAAATACAACACTAATTACAAATCTAGGGCATGTTGACAGATTGCAGCTAGTCTTTGTAACAGGCAGGAAGTGGATTGTGTGGTGATCATAATGTTAAAGGACACCCTCTTTCCACACCACATCTGATTTATGTTTCTCCATTCTCAAATGTTATGGTGCTTCCTTTTTTGGGAATCTCTCTTTAAAGTGCAAGTAGCCTTTAGGAGGTATTTCCATTTATGTCTTGATATGAATAGGTTTTGAGATCTCGAAGACTTTTTGGAAAAGGGTACAGAAACCACCCCATCAGATTGCAGGTAAAAAGTGAGATGTAGTGACAGGAGCAGAACGGGGAACCAAACATGAAGATTATAATCAAACTCATGCGTCCCCCATGGTCCTTCACCTGGCTTTATTTCTGTTCCTAGTGGTCCCCCTCTATCCATCTCAAGGCTATGGAGCTAACTGTGACTCTCCTTGCTCTTTCTGTTTCTAGTCTGGCACCCGTCCTATCAATTATATGCCTGAAATATTTCTCTAAATAATTCCCCCTCTCCATTCCCATGGGCACCACTCCAGTTCGATTGTTTATGACCTGTTACCTTGACTGTTGCATAGGAGCTGTCCTTATCACCGACATTCACATAGCTGCCACTTCTGATCATGTCTTTACCCCTTTTCAAAAACTCTGAATGGCTCCCCTGGCTCCTTGCATCATGTCTTCAGTGTTCTCAGGCAGTGTCAAGGCCCTATGGGATGGGACTCAAAATCCAACTCCATGATTCTCTCCTTCTCAGATGTCTTCTTCAAGTTTGGTTGGTGGACCAAAGTGCCAGCATTCTCAAATATCAAGTGTTAAACATAGCTTTGAAAAATGAATAATAATTGTTACTGCCATAATTGGGTATATACTATGTGGCAGAAGTTGTGCTAGGCATATCATGCACACTGCCTCCTTTAACTTACATAATTATTTAGTCCAGTTAAGATACCCATTTTAAGGATGAGAAACCAGAGGCCTAGAGAAGTTAAATAAGGATAGGTGGTTATTAAGTAAAAGGAACTGGGATATGAATCCAAGTTTGACTTCAAAACACTATGTTTATAGCTGGGAGTGGTAGTGCATACCTGTAATCCCAGAGACTCTGGAGTCTGAGACAGGAGGCTCACAAGTTGAAGGCCAGTTTCTGAAAACAGAAAGGACTGTGAATATGCTCAGCTTAAAAAGTGCTCCTGGGTTCAGTTTCAGTTACCAAAGCAAATAAAACCCTAACCAATAAACAAATCAAACAAAAAACCGAAAACCCAACAAAAATAGCACTGTGTTTAAGCAAAGGATGAAGAATGTTACAGACAAGAATTCTAGCTTGGAGCAAAGTTTGTGGCAAGAATTAATGCTGTGTTTTAGAAGATCATAAGATCTGCATGTTGAAGAATAGGTGGAAGTACAATGGGGTTGTACATTAGTTTGTTGGCACTATCATAGCACAGTGCCCCACCCAAACTGGGTGGCTTAAACAAAAAAGTACTTCTCACTATTCTGAAGACTGGAAGTCCAAAATCCAGGTGCCAGCAGGTTCGATTTCTCCTGAGATGCCCTTTGCTTGACTTGTTCATGACCACCTTCTTGCTGTGCCCTGCCTTGGCCTTTTCTCTGGCACATGTACCCCTGATGGCTCTTTCTTTTCTTTTTGACAATAGTTGGATTGGATTAGGGCTCACTCTAAGCCCCATTTTAACTTAATTACCTCTTTAAAGGTCCTGTCTCCAAATATAGTCATGTTCTGAGATATTGGGGGTTAGGGCTTCAACATTTGAATTTTTTGGGGGGGTACAATTCAGTCCATAACTAGTATGGCTGGATTTTAGAGAATGTGCAAACCAGGCATGAGGTTTTAGTTATGATAGGGAGGTTATAGGGTCTCATTGTGGTCAAGCAGGAGGAAACTTTTCTTAAACTTCCACCTACTCTTAAATGCAATAATAGAATCAGTCCTAAGGGGCAGATAGGGCCACTTTGGAGAAGGAACTATTAGGACTTTTCTATTATGATGTGAAGAAGCAGAGAGAGTCAAATCTTTAAGTCCTTTAGAGTTTTCTGGAAAAGAGAAGTCTTTTGGTAGGGGTATAGGGACAAAGAGCGAATGGCCAGTTTGGTTTTATACTTCTCTGTTATAGTTGCTCTGTTCTAATCATTATACTTTTTCTATTCTAATCACTCTAATGTGTGATTAGAATTTAGAGAATAGAACTAGAGATAGACATTTGGAGTCTTTGTTCCCATCAGAGTTGAGCCTGTGGGGCTGGGTAACATGGTCAGTGTTCAAAAAGGATGGGATACAACAGTTCTCAGGCTTCAAACTGCTTTGTTGTTACATAGGTTTGGAAGGTGGTATGGAGGCTTTCAAGGACCTATCTAAAATAACACCTCTGGCTCTCTTCCTTTACCTTGCTGTTTCTCTTCATAACACATTGTTACAATCGGATACTGTACTATATATATATTGTTTTATATAACTATTTGATTATTGCCTTCTTTCTCAGAATGCAGGTTCCATAAGGGCATAGACTATCTATATCTTCAGTCTGGTACTCCTTGTACCTGTAGGAGTGTCCAGGTATGAGGAGTGTCCAGGTACAAGAAGTGTCCGGGTACAAAGGAGTATCATACTGAACATTGTAGAGGCTCAAGAAATATTTTTTCAATGAATCGGTGAAAAGGTGAATTTTTTTGATCAATGGAATTGAAGTTGATGACAGATTTCCAGATATTGCCTTTTTATCTTTTTCTTAAATTACAATTTTGTTCTTTGAACAAATGCCTTTTGGTAAATAAGCACACATACACATGTATTTGAGAATCACAAAATATTCAACCTCAAAACAGTTTTATTTGTTTGTGTTTTCCCCTAGCTTCTACCTGCTCCAGATCAAGATAACCCAGGTTCTCTTTGCTACAGCATTTTATTTGCTTCCCTACATAATGCTGGAATTTGTTGTTACATATTCATACATGCACACAATATAACAACACGATTTAGCCAATATAATTCCACAGCACTTCTTTCTTTCCTGTCCTCCCACCCTGCTATAGCATTTCTTTATAAGAAAGGAGATGTGACTAAGAATTCAGGCATTTTGGCAAAGTGGTTACTCTTAGCTCATCTATTTGCATCTAGATATTTTTGTTATTGTTATTTCCATAGAAGGCTATTTGTCAGGTGTCTTTTCCTTTTACCTACCGTACCTGTATCTAAATACTTGTACCTCATGGTACCTGTATGGATACCAGCAGTCCACGCAAACCCGAGAACTCTTTTTATAGCCATTCTCCATACTTTACTCTGGGATGGAGTTGTCATAAAATACAACTTTAGGTAGGAAAGGCATAATCTAAGTCCACCCTGCTTTGAGGAATTATCATCAAAGGGAAATCTGAATCTGCTTGTGTTTCACCTATTACATCTGACTTCTCTTTTTCAGTAGTCTTGAGTGGTATAAATGATGCTAGAATTATTGGGTGAAAGATTGCCCAACAGGTTGGTAGGCCTGCAGGTGGTAGTTACCAACTCCTGGCCTAAGGTATCCTGAAAATGTAAGCAAAAGCAATTTTAGGAGAGGGGAGGCATTTGTTCAAATGAATAATTGTCATTAACTTTGTATTAAATTTGCATAGTCTTTAAGTAAGGGAGTTCAGATTTCCTCATTAACTAATTTCAGTGTTATCTTTGAATCATAAAATTCTTCCCATTTGTAGCTATACATAATTGTTTTATCTGCTACTTAGGGGTAGTGGTTGGTAAGATTTCATAACTGTGTATTTCACATCAATCTTTGACCATTCTTCCAGTCATTATTTAACACTAGAGATAATGCGCATATATATATATATATTATCTAACAACATTCAGTGTATGGTGGACTTTCAGTAATGACAGTAATATTAATGTTACAAGTATATTAAATTGAACTCACTGCCTTATTAATATAGAAATGTGATATGGAACTTTAAAGGTTCATTACATTATTGCTTAATAAACCTGCTTATCAGACTGATATATGCATTAGGCAACTACCACCTTTAGGCCAAAGTATATACTATATTGTGGATCTCCTTTTTTTTTATTATTTCATTGATGATGTCTGTTTTGTACAAGATCCAGGCTGATTGGCTGATTTCTATTTCTCTACTCTTAAACATCTTTATAATTGGTCTTTTTATATGTGACATATGCTACTGTCCTTTTGATAGAAATTCAGAATAAGTCCATGTAGACTAATGTTATAGACAACAAAAATTTTCCTCAAAACCAAAATCTTAAAGTTCTAAACTCTTAATTAAAAGTTCTAGATAAAGATTATTTACGTAAGATAATAAAAGTTCTAGAATTCTTTTTGAAAAGATGTGACATATAAGACATTCATGCCTTTACATATGGAATTATATCATTATCCATCTATTTTCACAGATATATGTTATCTGTGCTTAAAAGTGAAAGTGAATTTGGGCGTAGTAGCCCACACCTGTAATCTCAGCAGCTTAGAAGGCTGAGGCAGAAGGATTACAAGTTCAAGGCCAGGCTCAGCAACTAAGTGAGGCCCCCAAGTAAAATAAAATAAAGAGTAGGGGATGTGGCTCAGTAGTTAAGTACTCCTGGGTTCAATCTCTCTTTTATTTTATTAAGAAATTTAATTGTTGTACAATAAAAAATGTATCCAAGGTAACAATACGATATGTATATATTTATAAATCAGAATTATCCCCTAGATCCCTCCCTATACTCCATCTCCTGCTCCCCAAACAGCCCCATCCTCCCTCCTTCCTGATACACATCTGCAAATGTCCTAGGTTATATGTTACTACCCCTTTGCTGGGTCTAATACATGAGATTGACTACCTTTCACACAGTCCTGGGTTTAGCTCCAACCTCCACAGATAAGTGGACATTCAACCCTTGACTCTCTGGGTTATGCTGAATTCACTTAGCATAATTTCTTCCATTGCTATCCATTTATCTTCAAAGGCTGCAATTTCATTGTTTCTAATTGCTGAGTAGAACTCCATGGCATATATATATATATACCACAGTTTTTGGATCTACTCATTCAGAGAGGGGCATCTGGGTTGGTTCCATAATTTAGCTATTGTAAATTGAGCTGCTATGAACATAGATTTTGCTGTGTCACTGTAATATGTTGATTCTAAATCCCCTGGAAAAATACCCAGGAGAGGGATAGCAGGATCACATGGTGAGTTCATCTCTAATTTTTTTGAGGATTCTCCACACTGCTTTCCAGAGGGGCTGTACCAGTCTGCAGTTCCACCAATAGTGTGCTAGTGTTCCTATCTCTCTGCAACCCCTCCAGCATCTATTTTTGTTTGTATTCTTCCTTTTTTGCCAATGTGACTGGAGTGAGGTAAAATCTTAATGTGGTTTTGATTTGCATTTCTCTGATTACTAATGATTTAGAGCACTTTCTCATGTATTCCTTGGCTTGCTCAATGTCCTCTGTTAAGAAGTTTCTTTGTAGCTCTTTGGCCCATTTATTGATTGGGTTGTTTGGTTTTTGAGGACTTTGTAAATTCTGGATATTAGTCCCTTGTCAGAAGAATCACAGGCCATGATTCTTTCCCATTCTGTAGGAAGTCTCTTGACAATTTTGATCAGTTCCTTAGTTGTGCAAAAGCTTTTTAGCTTTATGATACCCCACTCACTGATACTTAACTTTACTTTCACTTTAGGAGATGTGCTGAGAAAGTCTTTGCTTACTCCCAAATACTGGAGTGTTGGTTCTAACTTTTCTTCCAGCAGTTGCATGATAGCTGGTTTAATTCCTAGTTAATTGATCCATTTTGATTTGTTTTTTGTGCAAGGTGAGAATTAAGGGTCTAATTTAACTTTCTGCAAGTGGCTGTCCAATTTGTCCAGCACCATTTGCTAAATAGGCTATCTCTCCACCATGTTATATTTTGACCCCCTTTGTCAAAGTTCAGATGCTTAAAGATTTGTGGGTTTGTTTCAGGGTCTTCTATTCTATTCCCTTGATCTTCATTTGTATCTTGATACCAGTACCATGGTGTTTTTGTTATGACAGCTCCATAGTATAGTTTTAGATCTGGTATAGCAAAGCCACCTCTTTCGTCTTTCTTATATAGTAATGTTTTGGCTATTCTGGGTTTCTTATTGTTCCAAATGAATTTGAGAATTGTTTTTTCTATATCTGTAAAGAATGAATTGGTATCTTGATGGGGATTGCATTGAATCTGTAAAGAGATTTTGGCAGAATGGCCATTTTGATTACATTAATTTTGTGTAACCAAGACCATGGAACATCTTTCCATCTTTTCATGTCATTTTGGATTTCATTCTTCAGTGTCCAATAATTTTTGTTGTAGAGTTCTTTGACTTCCCTTGTTAGATTAATTCTGAGGTATTTTATTCTTTTAGAGGATATCATGAATGGGACTGATTTCCTGATTTCTTCTTCTGCCCTATTATTGTTAGTGTATAGGAATGCTATTGATTTATAGGTATTGATCTTGTATCCTGCCACTTTGCTAAATGTTTATAAGGTCAAGAAGTTTTCTGGTGGAGCTTTTTGGATCTTCCAAATAAAGGATCATATCATCAGCAAAAAGGTATAGTTTGACTTCCTCTCTTCCAGTTATTATCCCTTTATTATCCTTCTCCTGCCTGAATACTCTGGCTAGGGTTTCAAAAACTATATTGAATAAAAGTGGTGAGAGCGGACAGCCTTGTCTTTTTCCCAAGTTTAGTGGAAATGCTTTCAGCTTTTCTCCATTTAGTATTAAACTAACTGAGGGTTTGGCATATATTGCCTTTACATAGTTTAGATAAGTTCCTTTGATTCCTATTTTCTCTAGAGTTTTGAGCATAAAAGGATGCTGAATTTTATCAAAGGCCTTTTCTACATCAATTGAGATGATCATGTGGTTTTTGTCCTTAATTCTGTTTAAGTGATGGATTACATTAATTGATTTGCATATATTGAACCATTCCTGCATACCTGGAATGAAGCCCACTTGATCATGATGAATTATCTTCTTGATATGTTTTTGAATACAGTTTGCTAGAACTATATTAAGAATTTTGCATCTAGGTTCATCAGTGATACTGGTCTGTAGTTTTCTTTCTTTTTTTTCTTTTTTAATGTGTCCTTGTTGGGTTTTGGGATCAGTTATGGTTGCTTCATAAAACATGTTTGGGAGAGTTCCCTCCTTTTCAATATCTTGGAATTGCTTTATGAGGAGAGGTGTTAGTTCCTCCTCAAAAGTGTGGTAAAACTCAGCAGGGAAACCATCAGGACCTGGGCTTTTCTTCTTTGGTAGGCTTTTAATTGTTATATGGATTTCAGTGCCTGTTATTGGGCTGTTTAGGAATACAATATTGACCTGTGTCAATTTAGGGATTTTGTATGTGTCTAGAAATTTGTCCAGTCTTCCATATTGTCTAATTTAGAGGAGTATAGTTTTTCAAAATATGATCTTATAATTCGTTGGATTTCCATGGGGTCAGTGGTGATCACTCCCTTTTCATTGGTGATTTTATTGATTTGCTTCATTTCTCTCCTTCTTTTAGTGAGATTATCTAGGGGTCTATCAATTTTATTTATTTTTTCAAAGAACCAGCTCTTTGTTTCATCCATTCTTTTTATTATTCTTTTTTTCTCAACTTCATTGATTTCAGCTCTGATCTTGATTATTTTCTGTCTTCTGCTGACTTTGGGATTAGATTGTTCTTCCTTTAGTAGGGATTTGAGGTGGAGCCTGAGATTATTTATTTGGGATCTCTCTTGATTTCTAATGTGGGCATTTAGTGCTATAAATTTTCCCCTTAAGAATGCTTTCATGATGTCCCAGAGGTTTTGATATGTTGTGTCTTCATTCTCATTCTCTTCCAGAAATTTTTTGATTTCTGCTCTCATGTCTTCTTGGATCCATTTAATAGGGTATTATTCAATATCCATTAATTTGTGTGTTTTCTGTTATGATTTTTTGCTGTTGATTGCTACGGTCATATAAGATACATGGAATGATGCCTACTTTTAAATATTTGCTGAGATTTCCTTTATGAACCAGAGAAGGGTCTATTTTGGAGAAGGATCCATGTGCAACTGAGAAGAAGGTGTAGTCCAGTGATTTGGGGTGAAATATTCTATATATGTCTGTTAAGTCCATTTGATTTATGGAGTTGTTTAGGCTGGAGATTTCTTTATTGATATTTTGTTTTGATGATCTGTTTATTGGTGACAGAGGAATGTTGAAGTCACTCAGTATATTGTATTGAGGTCCACAAGTGGTTTTATGTCGTGAAGTAATTTATTCACATACTTAGGAGCACTATTATTTGGAGAGTATATATTTACTGTGGTTATATCCTCCTGTTGTAGGGTCACTAAGTAGTGACCTTCTTTATCTTTTTAGATTAGCTTATGTTTGAAATCTACTTTGTCGGATGTAAGTATTATGACATCAGGTTGGTTTCTTGGGCTATATGCATGGTACATTTTTCTCTATCCTTTCACCCTTAATCTGTGGATGTCATTGACTGTTAAGTAAGTGTTGTGTAAGCATCATATTGTTGGATTTTGTTTTTTGATCCAGTCTGCTAATCTGTGTCTTTTGAGTGGTGCATTTAGACCATTCACATTCAATCCTATATTTGAAATGTATATGTGGTTCATAATCATTGCATATTATTAGTAAGTTCTGTGCTATCTTCGTTGTATTCTTATTAAATGTGCTCTGTTTGTGAGTTTTGGGTATTGATTGCTTGTTCTTCTATCTAGAGCATATCTTTGAGGATTCTTTGTAAGACTGGTTTTCTGTTTACGAATGCTGCCAGTTTGATCTTATCATGAAAAGTTCTTATTTCCCTTCAAGTATGAATCTGAGTTTTGCCGGGTATAATATTCTAGGTTGCTTGTTGTGATCATTCAAATGTTGAAAGATTTCTTTCCATGACCTTCTTGCCTCCATAGTCTGGGTTGAAAAGTCAGAGGTAATTCTTATTGGTTTGCCTCTGAATGTGATTTGGTGTTTCTCCCTTGCTGTTTTTAATATCTGTTCCTTGATATCCCTGTTGTACATTTTGAATATGATGTGTCTTGATGAATTTTTCATTTGATTAGGCCCATTGGGTGTCTTGTAAGCTTCCTGGATGAGCATATCTGACTCTATTTTTATATGGGAAACATTTTCTTTAACAATTTCCTTGAGGATGTTCCTCATAATCGTTTGTGTTTCAATTTCTTCTTGTATCCCAACTACTCTTAGATTGTTTCTTCTCATTTCATCCCAGATATTTTAAATTTCTGATCATGTTGTTGTTTTTCTTATTTGTCATCCATTTGCTCAATCTTGCTTAGCCTGTCTGCATTGTTCTTGAATAGCTGAGGTTCTATTTTCTACAGAAGTTAATCTATTATTAAATTCTTCCATGGTCCTGCTCATGTCATTGACTGCAGATTTTAGCTCTGTAACTTCCTTTTTGAGTATGTCTTTTTCTTTGATGATAGAGTTTCTCAACTCTTGAGTTTTCTCATTTATTCCCTTCATTAATTCTTTTAGTTCATTATTCCTTTTCATTATCAGATCATTGATTATTTGTTTTGGATTTTCCTCCTGGTCCCTGGCCATGAACTCCTTGCCAGGGGATATTGGGGTTTGAGGTGAATCTCTTCTAATTTGATTCTTCATCTTTGAAGAGCTCCTGGATTTTTGAATTGCTGTTCCCTATGTGAACGCTAGACCAGTCTCCAGGTACTTCTTCCTTACACATCAAGGAGTGGGTCTGACCTCACAGCTCTGGTGACCTCTTTCTTCCAGAATGATGTTTCTGCCAGGAGCCTTATTTTGTTACACTTTTGGATCTAGGTTCCAATATTCAGACTTGGGACCTGGTGGGCTTAGTGGCTTCCCACTGAGTTGTTGAAACTCAGTGTTAGGAGTGTGCCACTGTTTGGTAGGGTCCCAGGGGAATACATCAGGCCAGACTGGACTGACCTATGTGCTATTCTGGGATCTGGGTTCCTTGGTGATGGATGGACCCAATAACTCTGTACCAGGTGGGTGTGTGTTGTAGATGGGTGGTGTTTGGATGTGAAATCCTTGGAGGAGACTGGTGCATCTGATGTGGTGGGACCAGAGTCCTGGGAACACACAGGTGTGGGGTGGGGTACTGCTCAGGTTTCTTTGTACTCCTTAAATTGAAGCGAATTCTTGGTCTGAGCTCTTTATCTGTTTGTCTCTTTTTAGGGTCTTTCTTTGTTGTAGGATTGCGGATTTTATTGTGTCTGAGATGAGGCAGTGTTGGAGAAGCTGAGTTCAGAAGTCCAATCCCTAATCTGTACTCTACTAATGACCCTTGAGATTTTTCAGCTCCCCCGTAGCTAGTATGAGTTCATCAATTCAAACAGTCAATGCATACAATAAGCAGTATTAATTTGGTTATTTTGTATCAAATATAACCCAAACTTAAATTCCACCTCTGAAACAAATGTTAGTGTTAGTCATTGCTTTTGGCAACCATAGAGTTTGACTATCCCCTATATCAGGCTTCAAAGCATACAATAATTAATGAGTGACATTCACAGTGATAATGGTTACACAGCATTAATAATGGGGTGGGGGTCGAATGGCATAGACTAATTAGAAGCTGGGGAAAGTAAGAGGAAGTTAGAGAGGAGATTGTATTGTCTGAATGTGTACAGAAAGAAAAAAGAGGAGGTGAAGGACTTGCTGGAGGAAAAAAGAAAAGAACAGAACAGAGAAGGAAAGGAGGTAGAAGGAAAGATGAAAAGACTAACGAAATAAAACAGCAGCTACAAACAAAACTGATGAACAAACTGAAAAAAAAACCAGCAAGTATTTATATGTGTTCTTGAAAACTTATGCAGTTGGCTGTCAAGTGCATATCAAAAATCAGAAAGGAAGAAAAAAGGAAAGAAAAAAAAGAACAAAGAAAAAAATATATGAATATGAAGTAAAAAAAAAAAGTAAAAATTTTCTTGATGAAAACTTGGAAGTCTAGTCTCTGAGGTTTGTTTTCTGTTACACAGTACGGAGAGATGTTAAGTATCCACCTAAGTTTTGTTAACAGGGACTTTTGGATTGAGTTTATGTGATCTCAAGTTTAGGACTGGAATTTTCAGGGTAGAGGTTTCCATGAAGGTAACGGGTTGAGATGATTTTAGAGCTCCCTCTGCTGGATGCACTCCTGGACCCTCCAGGCTTTTTGCACTGGGACAGAGGTCTCCTTCTGCTCCTGCCCCTTCTTGGGTTATCACGTGAGCCTTCCAGGTGGGGTGTGGGTTATCGAGGCTCCCCTGAGTTCCACAAACCCGAATCCCCCTGTGCTAATTGAGGGCAGGGCCTGTCCCACGCCTCCTCTTCCCAGTTCAGTCTTTCAACTGTGGCTGGGTCCTGGGGCAATTGCGGAGAAGCTTGTTCCAAACTGTTGACTCACTCCCTGCCAGCTGAAATGGCTCCTGCAGAACCCTCTGGGTAAAAAATCTCCCGTTTCTCCTTTATGCAGGCAGCTGAGAGATACCGCTTTCCCCTTGCATAGTGGAGGTCAGAAGGAAGGTCTCTAACCCAAATTCACGGTTCCCTATCAGCCTGGGGTCCTCCTCAGCTGGTGAATTGGCCCCTCCAACACTGGCTTGTTGTTAAGGGACAGTGGGCAGACTGGGTGTGGGCCTTAATGTATAAAAATCCCTCTTTTCTCCACTAAGCATATCCAAATCTCAGCTCTTCCAAAAGTCACTCTAAATGAATGCTGAGCTCTGTTTGTGATTATTCCCGAAACACACCTCGTATTGGTGAAGTTGTCCTGGAGATTTTTCCTTCTGTTCATGGGGCTGAACTCAAAGCAGTCAATGGGTCAGTCCGCCATCTCTTATACAAAAAAACAAAACAAAACAACAAAAATAAAAACAAAAAAGAGGGATAGGAGTTATGCTTGTTTGCTTGTTTTGAAAGACAAACCAATATATATACCAATCCAATAAACAGGTTTACTAAGCAATTATACAATGAACGTTTACAAGTTCCATATCGCCATTTCTGTTTTAATGAGGTGGTGAATTCAATTTAATCTACCTTTCAGTTAAACCTTTTCTTCTGTCTTGTACAGTGGAAATAGAGATTGGGGAGAGGAAGTTTCCAAAACCAGGTACTCAACAATTATTAGTCCAATCTGGAACTATTTAGTTGGACAATACAACATTGTCTACATTCTAGCATTAAAATTTAAATCTTTGCTTGCCATTTAAATAACTATATATTTTAGAGCAGAAAATATGTTTAATGACAAAAACTATTGTTTTACATTTTTGCAAATCTCTTAATATCTGTAAGGAAGAGATTCTCATGTTTCTTTTTCTTTTCTTTTCTTTTTTTTTTTTAAGAGAGAGGGACAGTGAGAGAAAGAAAGAATCAATTTTATTTAGTTTTTCATGTGACTTTTGTGCTCCAACACTTAGTTTGTGCGTGGTACTGAAGGTCAAACCCGCGTGCTCGCACATGCCAGGCAAGCACCGTAACCTCTGAGTCACTGCTCCAACCCATCTCATTTCTGCTTCTACATTTAACTTATTTCAATGTATTGTTTTGGTAAAATATATGAAAATAATCTTGCTTTATACAGATATATAGTTGCAAAAAGAAGAAAATGTAATAGTCTTTTCAGAAAATTTGGATAATCTTCTTTAACATTTGTTAAAGTCAGTCTTCCATTACTGTGACAAAATGCCTGAGACAATCAAAGGAGAAAAAGTTTATTTTGATTCATGGTTGAGGTTTCAGTCCATCTTCACTTGACTCTTGTTTCTGGTCTGTGGTGAAGTACAACCTCATGGCCAGTATGCGTGGCAGAGCAGAGCTGCTCACCTCCTGCTTAGGAAGTAGGAGTGGGGGAGACAAGAGGTAAAGTTCCCAAGGGCACATTCCCAAGGACCCACTTCCTTCAAAGAGGTCTTACCTCCTACAGTTTTTCCCACTTCCCAATAGTCTATTCAACTATGAATCCCTATGTGGATTAATCCTTAGCTGAGGTTGGCACCCTCATAATCTAGTCACTTCAGAAGCCCTACCTCTGACTATTGCTGCACCAGGGACCAAACTTTCAATACGTGAGCCTTTGCGGAATATTTCAGATCCAAACTACAATAACATTACTCTAGTCTTCCTTTATCAGTGGAGGATATATTCCAAGACTCCCAGTGCATGTCAGAAACTGCAGATAGTACCAAACCCTATATATACTGTTTTTTTCCCTATACATACATACCTATAATAGTTTAATTTATAATTAGGAACAGTAAGAGATGAGCAACAACAATAATAAATAGGAAAATTAAAATAATATACCGAAGTATAAGTTGTGTGAATGTTGTCTGTCTTTCAAAATATTGTACTGAACTGTACTGGGCCTTCTTGTGATGGGGTGAAATGATACAAAGCTTGTATGCTGAGATGAAGTGAGTAAGTGACAGAGGTCTTGTGTCATTGGCTGTTATGTTATATAAAGGTTACTTGAACACGGGGATTGTGATACTGATACTAACCATTGTATAACCCAGATGGCCACTAAGTGACTAAGAGTGGACAGTGGATACAGTGAGGATATGCTGGACAAAGGCATGATTCATGTCCAGGATGGGACAGAGGGGCAGCTCAAGATTTCATCACACTATGCAGAATGTGCACAATTTAACACTCATGAATAGTTTATTTCTGGAACTTTCGATGTAATATTTTCAGACTAAGGTTTATTGTCAATAATTGCAGAAAATGAAATGCAGATAAGGGTGGGGAAGGGCTCTAGTGTGCTAGTTATTTAAAGGATAGATATAATGTGGGATCTGAAATCATACCAATGAGCTTTTTATATACTGACCCATTTAAATCCATTGGTTCCTCTTGCATTTTGAATGGGTATTTTTATCCATGTGTGATTTTGTAATGTCTTGCATTGTTCATTTACAAAATATTAGTTAATTGAGTTATATAAAAATTTCAAATAATTCCATATTTCATTATGTAATATTTAAAAATTACATTTGTGATTTGTAGTTACATCACTACTGGTCTCATCAAAAAATCTGCAAGTATTGGGCAGCTATCAAGCTCAGAATGTCTGGTAGAGGTTTCCCCAAATTCCTTTTATTCATAACATTCATTTGAAAATTGAATTTTTTCATTGGCAACAAATATTTGTGTTAGCTATTTTCTTTGAGATAACAGGCTTTCTTCGTTCATTAAAAAAAGCATTGAGGGGGGCTGAAGTGATGACTCAGTGGTTTTGGTGCTTGCCTTGAATGCACAGGGACACAGGTTCGTACCCCAGCTCCATGTACACAACGAAGTGTCTGAGCAACGAAAACCAATTACAAAACTAAAGTAAAATTGGTTTTCTCTTTCTCTCTCTGCCTCTCACTGTTCCTCTCACTTAAAAAACAAAACAAAACATTGAGGGTTGGAGTGGTGGCTCAGCAGTTTGGAGTGCTTGCCTGGCATGTGCCAGGACCTGGGTTTGAACTCCAGCACCACATATGCAACTGAGTGTCAGAGAAACAAAAGCCAGATGAAAAACTAAATAAAGCTTATGTTTTCTTTCTCTCTCTCCCTCTTAAAAAAATTTGCCAGATACCAAAGTTTGACTCTCCTGTCAGTCAAGTAAAATTGGTGTGCCATGCAAACTGTGGTTAGTTCAGCTCACACCTCAGTGTTTGATTAGAAGAAATGACTACTAAGTCATGTTGTTCAACATCATAGACAAATGCTTTCTAGGAGACAATCATTATACTTTAGGATACAGCATAAACATCTGTGCATATTTCTCATTTTGCTACATAGAATAGCAAAAAGATGTACATTTTAAGGGTCAAGATTTATTGAAAAAAAATGTTTTTTTTGCAGTGCTGGGGATCAAACCTGGGACCTTGCACATACAGTGTACTACTGAGCTACGTTCCTAGCCCAAGGGTCAAGATTTAGTAAAATTAATAATCATATTGTTTCACCTAGGACTTTCTCATTTTTCTTTTCTTTTCTCTTTTTGGGGGGGAGAAGGGAGGGAGTTAATTTTATTTTTTTTATCCGGTTTTTGTTTCTACTCCACTTAGTTGTGTAAGTGGTACTGGGGTTTGAACCAGGGTCCTCACGCCTGCCAGGCAAGCACTCTACCACTAAGCCACCTCTGCAGCCCTCATCTAGGATTATCTTAAAGTAAAACTGGCTTAAATTTTTTTCTGCAAGTTAGTGATGGCAGTGAATACAATAATTATCGGTTCATTTTGCTGCTGCTGCCCTGCCATGATTTGTTCTAAGGTACCAGCAGTTGTACTGATCATTGCTTTGATACCATCATTGTAAATGTCATCATGCTTGTTCCAGGATAAATGATGAGATTCAAAAAAGTTATTACACATGTTGAATGTGTCCATACACCTTGCATTCGTTGTCAAGCATTTATATAGAAGATATTGGTTAATTAGCTGGTGCCAATATCAGATAAATATAAACAACATAACAAGACTGACCAGTGTGTAGATTTGTCCTCTCAAAGGCAGAAGTGTAATTCCGCAAACAAGTTTGCAGTTAAAGCTTTAATTCGGTGAGTAACTGTATCGTTGGAAAGTGACAGTGCTGTGATTTCTCCTGCTGACTTTTCATCTACAATGCTTTCAGGAGAATAAACTACCAGTCTTTATTGGTTTCTCACCTGTGATGTTCACTTCCTTAGCCAACGCAGTACAATAATCTACCCTGTAAAATATTGGCTTTTCATTTCAAGTGTGAAAAGCTCTTCTAAATAGGTTTTGGCTTTTTAAAAGTTCGTTACATTTACAGTTAATTATAGTTAGTGGGGGTGTAGCTCAGTGGTAGAATGCTTGCCTAGTATGCAAAATGCCCTGGGTTCAATACCCAGTAACATATGCGTGCATGCACGCACACACACACATACCCCATTCAGTTCCTTTTTTAGCAGTTTCAAAATGGGGTTACGACTTTACTGGTACCATAAAACTATTCAAAATGTTTTATTGCATAAAACACAATAAGGTAAATTATTAACATCTATAAAGCCAAGGGAAAGATAGTATTGCCAATTTTTGTTTCTAATTTAATAGTTTCTTCCAGTCACTTTAGAAGGTTTCTTCTTTTCATGAGTAACAAAACTCTCTGATATGTCATTTTCATCTTTTTTATTTTTATGGTATCAGGTATTGAACCCAGGGGTGCTTAACCACTGAGCCATATGTCCAGCCCTTTAAATATTTTATTTTGAGACAGGATCTCACTAAGTTGCTTATGGCCTCCCTAAATTGCTAAGGCTGGCTTAGAACTTGCGATCCTCCTGCCTCAGCCTCCCAAGTTGCTAGGATTACAGGTGTGTGCCACTATATGTGGCATTTTCATTTTGGTGTCTTTAGATCTAAACAATACCTCTGAACCTTGAGAAAAAAAAGTTTTCTAATCTCCCTTTCTAAAGCAGAAGATCAGACTCCAGTGTCAGACAGATGAGAATTTTAATCTGTATTCACCTATGATGACTTTGGATAAATTCTCATGTTTTGTAACTAGTTTTTGTGCATCAGGAATCTGGAAGTGGCTCTGGGGTTCTGGCTCAATGTCTCCATGAGATTACAACCAGTATTACTGACTGAATCTACTGAAGGCTATTGTGGAGCTCGATGATATGCGTTCAAAGTAGTCACTCACAGTGCCATTATAACATAGTGGCTTTCTCCCCTGGAGTGAGTTTTCAGTCATATTTGATAAATCAGTGGCACTATCGTATCATGAAACCTAATAGACCAAATCAAGTTTATACCTCAACATGTAAATAAAGCAAAGTATATTTAAGTTTTCTTCTTATAGTGATGTCAACAAAATTCATTCCTGACTATGTAGGGGAGAGTTTCGGGAAATTGGGGGTTGTGGTCTTCTCAAACAGTACTGTTGCTTTGGTATTTCATGGGAAACCTGTTTATTATGAAACGTTAGTAGTTCACTGACTATAATAATTTCTCCAGAGACCATGGTTTTTGTGACTGGATGGGGTCTGAGGAGGTCTTCAATAGGGAAAGGGGAACCTAAACTCAGCTTTGGCAGGTTTATGACTTATACCGCAGAAAGGAATTTCAGCATGTGTGAAAAGAGGCACAAACAAAGATTTATTCAGGAAAGCAAATAATAGAGCAAGATATGCACTCAAAAGGAGAGAAGTACTGGGGCTCGAAAGTGAGGCACACTTTTGGGGTCTCAAACTTCTTTTAAGGGAAACTTCTTAAATGGTGAGCATGAGAAGCAGATGAGGGGTGGTGTCCACTTAATGAACTCAATTCTTTTGATCAATCATGGAGCACAGAATGGGTCACAATGGTCTAGTTCTTTTCAGAATCTTCAGGTTGACTTAACCTAGTTAACAGCACTTGGATAATACCCATATCATGGATTTTGTGTTAGTCAACTTTTTACCACTATGACCAAAATACCTGACACGAACCACTTAAGGGATGGGGGAGAGTTAATTGGCTTATGGTTTCAGAGGTTCAGTTTGTGCTGGACTGACTCCATTGCTCTGGGCTCACGGTGAGGCAGAACATCATGGTGGAAGGGCATGGCTGAGGACAGCTGCTCAGCTCATGACAGGTAGGAAGCAGAGCAAGGGTAGAAGAGGCCACAGAGAAGATTCACCCTTCCAGGGCACACCTCTAGTGAGCCACCTCCTCCAGCCTTACCCTGCTTACTTACACCAGTCAGTCAATTCAAACTAGGATAGACCGACTAGGCCACAGCTCTCATAATCCAATCATTTCTCCTTCTGCATTAACACAGGAGCTGTTTGGGGGACTTGGCATATCCAAACAACAGCAGATCTTTCTCTAGGTATCTTTTAATCAGATAACATTCTATAAACTAAGAAAGACAGTATTCTAATATGTATTGGAACATTTAAGAATTCAGGCTTAAAGAAAAACAGGTCTGGATGGTGGTGGTGAAGGTGAGTTTTTAGATTTAAAGCTGCAGCCCCTCTTTTCTTCCCTGTTTTTCTCCTTTCTATTTCTTTCTTTCTTTTCAGGGCTGAGGACCGAACTCAGGGCCTTGTGTGTGCTAGGCAAGCGCTATGCCGCTGAACCAAATCCCCAACCCCTGTTTTTCTCCTTGCTATATATTTCATTTCTTCTATCCTACCTCAGTTTGAAGTTTTTCTTCTTCTTGGTAGTAAGGATTGAACCCAGGGCTTTGAACATGCTAGCCAAGCACTGAGCTCAAGGTAACTTTGAGCTTGCAATCCTCCAGCTTTAGCCTTCTGAGTAGCTGGGATTATAGGAGTGAACCGTCACACCTGGTGTTGAATTTTTACATACCAAATAAAAACAGTAAATAAATAACATTGGGGGAGGATTCTTTTTGAAAAACAAAATTGCTTATGAATTTATTTGAGTGGGCATTTAACTCCTTTATTAACCATAATGTGTCAATGTGGAGAAAAACAATCCAAATAGATTTTATTTAGAAGCAGAATATATAGGGCATATACATAGATACAGAGACTTGTTATGATGGATTGGCTCTCACCATTGTGGAGGCCAGGAAGTCTTACTCTCTGCTGTCTGCAAACTGGAGAACCAGAAAAGCCAGTGGTGTAGTTCTAGCACAAGCCCAAAGGCCTGAGAAACAGGGGATCTGATGACATAAGCCTAGGTTAGACTCCCAAGGTCCAAGAACCAGGAGTGCTGATGTCTGAGGGCTGAAGACAGGTAACTGAACTCAGGAAGACAGACTCTACCTTTTTGTTTCATTCCAGCCCTCAATAGATTGGATGATACCTACCCTTGTTGGTAAGGTTATCGTCTTTAGTTAGTCTATCGTTTCAGATACTAATCTCTTCCACAAACACTCTCAAATACATACTGAAAAATGTTCTGCTAGCAGTCTGAGTATCCTTGACTCAGTCAAGTGACACATAAAATTAATCATTGCCAGGCACAGTGGCACATGCCTGTAATTACAGCAGCTCAGGAGGCTGAGGCACAAGTATCATAAATTCAAAGCCAATCTCAGCAACTTAGCAAACCCCTGTCTCAAAATAAAAAGGGCTGGGGATGTGGCTCAGTGGTTAAGTGCCCTGGGTTTAACCCTCAGAGTATTTGGGTTCTAGGAAGGGGAGAAGAGCACAATAAGCTTGGAGACCTATTAAAAAAAAATAACCATCACACTAACATCTCATCTGGAGCATTTTAAAATGATTTTGGTTTCTGAGGATGTGCAATCACTAAAGTCTTGTATTTTTCACAGATATATTAAGAGAATTGTTGCTGGGGCTGGAGCAGTGTCTCAGCAGTATTGCACTTGCCTAGCATGCGTGAAGACCTAGGTTCAAACCCTAGCACCACATGCACTATTAAGTGTGGGAGCAATGAAAACCAGATGAAAAACTAAATAAAGTTGAGTCTCAAAAAAAAAGTTGTTGCTAATTTGTTTGTTTGTTTATATTACCAAAAATTAGATGGAGGGAGAGGAAGCAACAAGTTCAGGGTAATGCCACATTTTCGAGAAACAAGGAAATATTTACTTTGGAACTATTCCCACCAAGGTCAGATACCTATGTTTTTTTTTTTTTTTTGTTTTGTTTTTTTTTAAAGAGAGAGGGACAGTGAGAGAGGGAGAGAGAGAGAGAGAGAGAGAGGGAGAGAGAGAGAGGGAGAGAAAGATAGAATCAATTTTTATTGAGTTTTTCACATGGCTTTCATTGCTCTGACACTTAGTTTGTACGTGGATGCTGGGGTTCGAACCTGTGAGCTCACACATGCTGGGTCTGCGCCACAACCGACGAGCTCCTCAGATACCTATTAATACTAACAATCCAAGCTTATTGTGTTCTTCCCTTCCTACCTAGAACCCAAATACTGTGCTTCTGCTGATTTCCCGTTGAGCTGAACTTCACACCCTGGTTCACCTGTTCATAGCCTCAAACCACCTTTGGACTGGGGACCCTTTCATTGCTCTCCACCACCCATTGTGCCAGACCTGTGGATTCTGTCCTATCGATGCTACTCAGTTCTGCTTCCATACGCTTTCCCCTTTGCCACTGTTTCTGACCCAGGGTGAGGTCAGTTCTCTCCTGGTCTATGGCAGGAGTTTTTCATGTGGCTTTTGTTGCTCCAACACTTTGATGTGCACATGGTGCTGGGGTTTGAACTTACGTCCTTGTGCATGCCAAGCAAGCGCTGTAACTGCTGGGTCACCGCTCCAGCCCACAACGGTTCTAAATGGCTACTGGGCCCTCACCCTTGTCCTGTAAACTGCTTCTAGGTTATATTGCCTGCTTAAAATTTTTTCGTATTCTTCAGTATTTATTAAAGTTTCAGTGTCTTCATGAATCTCTGGAGGTGCTTCATCTAAAGCACCAAGTTATCTTTTACATTTAATGTCAACATCTTCCCTTTGACCATCCTATAAGGGACTATAAACTCTTAGCTGACTCCTCTCCTTAATTCTTTGCTCCTGCTGTCCTTCTTCATACCAATGCTCTGGCTGAAATCCCACCCATCCTTTAGGGTTTGTCACAAATGCCACCCCCTTTGTAAAGACGTTTCCTCCTCACCTCCCTTCTCCTCTACTAGACAAGTTGCCTCTCTTTTTAGGCTGCTCACTGAACTTTGTATACTGATATTTAATCATAATCGGTTTCTTTTCATATAGTATGTGCATACTTACCTTATCATACCTTTAAGTTATAATGTACTTTACATTTAATCATTCATCTTTTTCTCCTGAAAACTAGCATGCTTTTTCCCTTCTAATTGAACTTTGATAGTTGTATAAGTCCATTAGAAATAAGTATTCAAGATAGTAAAGGTTCAAATTCCTATTTATCAAATGCAATATAAAGCTGTACAGAATTTTAAAAAATTTACACAAAAACACGTATACATAGACACATATGTATGTACATTGTTTAGCTAAGATGGGTTTATTGTAGTATGAAGGGATACAAGAGAGGACATTGATTTTTATTCCAGGGCTGTAAATAAACAAATTATTATTTTTTTTAAAGAGAGAGAATCAATTTTATTTTAGTTTTTCATGTGGCCTTCATCGCTCCAGCGCTTCCTTGTGTACGTGGTGCTGGGGTTTGAACTAGCAAGCGCCGTAACCACTGAGCAACCGCTCCAGCCCCCTAAACACATTATTAACTGTAGCCCAGATGACAACTTGAGACAGAAATATGTCTCTCTGAATTTGGGACCTTGCCTAAAAACGGCTGGCAAACTCGGAAAGTTTGAGGCGGGAAGCTTGTGAGGCTCTGCAGATCCCTTCACTCTGTCAGTGGTGAAGCTCGCGGTGCCGGCGCGGGCGGGCGGGAGGTGGTGAGCCGCTCGCTTCTCCAACGACTTCCCACTCTCCCAGAACCAGGCCGACCGACCCCGCCACGGCCTTCCCGCCTCCCCTGCGGGCCCGGTCTCCTGCGCCGCAGGCCCTCTTCCGGGGCACCCAGGGCTGGCCCGGGGTGCGACGCGCCAAGGGCAGGGCTGGCCCAGGCGGCTCTGGGCGGGCGGCTGGGGCGAGGGTTCGGGTCCGGAGGCGGGAGGCTGCGCTCAGCCGGGGTTTCCAGGTGAAGGGCTGGAAAACAACTGGCCGGTCTGGGCGGAGCCGGGCGGGCGGGGTGAGGGCGGAGGGCAGATTGCCTCATCCTGTACATTTTACTGGAAACTAGGCGCATCCGGAGGAGGGGCCGGGAGGAGGGGTCGGGAGGCGGCCCGGGCGCCTCCTGCGGCCTCCCGGGAGCGGCGGCCGGTTAAATACCGGGGCAGCCCCGCGGCGCGCCCGTGCCCGCGCAGCCCGCCCGCCCGCCCGCAGGTCCCCTAGCCAGCCACAGCCCCTGCGGCAAGCAGCCGAGTGCAGCGAGCCGGTGGCGCAGGTGTCTGGGGGTCTCCAAGCGCCGAACCCAGGAGCATGATCGTGGACAAGCTGCTGGACGACAGTCGCGGCGGAGAGGGGCTGCTGGACTCTGCCGGCGACTGCGGCCTCATGACCAGCCCGCTGAACCTGGCCTATTTCTACGGCGCTTCGCCGCCCGCCGCCGCCCCTGGCGCCTGCGACGCTGGCTGCTTGTCGTCGGGGCCCTCGGCGCCCGCCTCGCCCGGCTCCGACTCCTCCGACTTCTCTTCCGCCTCGTCCGTGTCCTCCTGCGGGGCGGTGGAGCACCGGCCGAGAGGCGGCGCCCGCGCCGAGCGCCTGCCAGGTACCCCTCGCGGCGCCCGGGTTATTCGGGGGTCCACAGGCCTGGGAGGGTCGGGCATGGGCCAGAGGTAGGGTGGCCCCCGCGCCTTCCTTAGCGGAGGGGTATAAGCACATTAGCCATCGTTTGTTAGGCGGTTGCTGGATTCCCTGTCGTGTCGTGGGCTGGGCACCTGTCTGCCCTCCGTCTCCTGTGATAGTCTGCGAAGCCAGAGCGCCATCCACCTGGCCTCGAGTTTGAAGCAGCAGAGGAAAGCGCAGATTTCAGAACAGAGAGCTCCAGCCGGTTCCCTGCTTTCTCCTCCCACCACTGTATTGAGTAATAAATAATAAGCTATGTGGAGATTTGGGGGGGGGTCTAATGTAGGTGTAATTTTCTTGTGGCTCTTTTAGTGAAAATATGGCAAAGGGTAAGGTTTGGGGAACTGTTTAAAGTCATGACTTATTTCTTCCTAAATGTGGAAATTTTAAGAATAAGGACTTTACCATCAAAGAATAGAAACTGTTCTTAATCAAGATGTAAAGAGAACCAGATCTGAAAAACAACGCAAGTTATGCGTTTAGTTTGTGATGTTGCCCAGAATTTGGTGGTTTTGTTTTTCTGTGTGCTTTAGAATGGATAAGCTGTATCTAGCAAAGAACTGCACACGGCTGTTTCCTTTCTATGGCTGTGAATTAGTTTCTTTTCTTAATGAACTGAGTTGCATAATTTGAGGGAAAACAGGATGCGCTGTGGGTAAAAATTTAGCACCTAGTAATCTCAAAAGTTGAAGAGTCTCATTGGCATGATTTAAAAAAAAATCTCCGGTGCTTCCCACTGCTAGCCACTCCTATTTGGTTGCTTTAATTTTTGAAGTTATCTTTCATCTAAAATTATTTAACAGTGAGTTAAGCCACAGTGTATTAAGAGGGTAGCCTATCTGAAAAATGTGTGTATCTGTTTTAAGGACCTTTTCTGACGTCCTTAGGACCTTTGGCCTTCCTCTGACTAAAACTGTTTTTCTAGTTCTTGGTTTCCCGCATAGCCTTGGGGGATTCCTGAAACTGCATTTTTTTCTCCTTGTGACGTGGAATTGTTAACTGATGTCATTACAGAGGAATGTTGTGTTAGATGGTGGCAATTCTCGGTATCTGGTGAAATCCCTAAACTTAAATGTAAGAGCAACTAATCATTTTATTTGCCCCATCATTAAGCTGTTTATTTTTCATGTATTTAGTATGATATATATGTTCAAATTATGCATTTTTTTGTCTCATCTTCTTAATTTTACACTTTTTTTTTTTTTAAAGAGAGAGACAGAGAAGAAGAGAGAAACAATTTTTAGTTTTAGTTTTTCATGTGGCCTTCATTGCTTCAGGACCTTGCTGTGTACATGGTCATGGGCTTTGAACTGGTGTACTCCGCATGCCAGGCAAGCACAGTAACTGCCAAGCCACCGCTCCAGCCCCAGTTTTACATATCTTAACAGAGAGGCAGGGTTATTCACTTCCTGACTTTTTGAATATTTGTCTTTCTAAGAGGCTGTGACACAGTAGTGGCTAGAAGTAGAACACTGCACGTCCAGACTACATTTTTTTTTTTTTAAAGAAAGAGGGACAGCGAGCGAGAGAGAAAGACAGAATCAATTTTATATAGTCTTTAATGGACTTTTTGTTGCTCACACACTTCATTGTGTACATGGTGCTGGGGTTTGAACCCGCGTACTCGCGCATGCAAGGCAAGTGCCAGAACTGCTGAGCCACTGCTCCAGCCCCCAGACTACATTTTAAAATGAGTTTTGAAATTTCAGTGTGAAACAAGCATGTTTCCTTTTTACTTAGAAGGCCTATACAAGCAATTCTAAAAACAGCTAATGAGGGGAAATCCTGTTTATGTTTGTGAAAATGTTTAACCTCAGTAAATTTAAGCTCAGCTTCCTTGGCACAGTTGTACTGAAGGAAATCATAAGAAATAAATATAAGACATTGTGTAAGTCTTTTGGTACACTGAAGCTTTGAAGGAAATTGTTTTGTCCTGGTTGCTTTGTGCCTTCTGAAATGAGTGTAATGATATAGACTTGAACATTTTTATGTGAACATAAAGCCTTTGCTTTAAAAAGAAAAAATGTACCATTTATCCTCTGCTTCCTCAAGGTCTTTCCAAAGTCAAGAATAATTAGAAAGTATTTTAATTATAGAGACAGAGAGGCTTAATTTGGATGTATCTGTTGGCTCCAGAGATTCCGAAACTTTTTTGACTGAGCTTTAATTCCTCAGGGTGCCCAGTGGGGAGCTATTAAGCAAGGTGGGACCCTTGAGTAGAGCAGGGCTGTTGACCAGAAAGGGTCAGAAAGGCTTTGTGGCCTGTTGTTTGGGGACTTTAGGCATTAGGCAGCCTTACTTTAGGGGTTATTAAGATTTGTTTCTGTAAAGAGGTTTATTTATTTATTTATTTTTATTTTTTTTGTTTTGTTTTCTTTTGAACAGTTGAGCCCCATATGGGGGTTGGCAGGCAGCATAGAGGACCCTTTCAAGGTGTTCGTGTGAAGAACTCGGTGAAGGAGCTCCTGCTGCACATCCGAAGTCATAAACAGAAGACTTCTGGCCAAGCTGTGGAGGATTTTAAGGTGGCATCTAGTTTGTTTTAAGTGGGGCTGGGAGGAGATTAGTTTGTCAGGGTTATTATTTTTCACAAAACTAGATTCAGTAAGACACTTGAAGTTTTTCATGAATGCAAAGTTGACAGGACAAGACTGTATTTGTCATGTTGTCTGCTATATTTCTATGATTTAACCTGGTGCCAGTCACCTAAAGGTGTGCAAGACAAAATTAGTGAATGAAAAGTGAAAGCAAGTTTGGGACAAGGAAATAAATCGGGGTCAAATGAAATGGAACATTTGAATAGAAAGGGAAAAATCAAAGGGTCTTGTTAATATCATATTGACCTGAGCTGAACTAAGATGAAAGTGTAATTGGAGAAGTTGAAAGATCAATGAAAATTGAGATAGAAAATAAATATTGATAGAATAGCTATATCAAAGATTTATGGAGTGCTGTAAAGAGTGGTAGAGATAAGTCTTTATTGATGTATATTAAGCAGGAAACCATTTTACAGATACTAAATTGGAATTTTCTTCCCCTTGTAGACACAAAGTGTGAACATTGAGCAATTCACAGGTAAACGTTACTTCTACTTATTTATAATTTTATTGGGGCTTCAGAGTAAATTAATTTAGTGTGATAATGGGTAAAATTTATAAAGTAAAATGGTCACAGATTTCATGTCCCTTTCTTGGGTACAGAATTAAAGAACACAGTATCATATAGTGGAAAAAGGAAAGGATCTGATTTTCTGTCTGATGGATCAGCTTGCAAAAGGCCAGCTCTGTTTTTGGTAAGTATCTCATTCTTTTCCTCTGAATATCCTTCAGATATCGTTCCTAGAATAATTTTATTATTAAAAAAATGTTGTGTGTATGTGTTGGGGAGTGAACCCCAGGTACACGCTCTACCATTGAGCTACAGTGCTGACCTTTGGAATCATTTCAGAAGGAAGTGAGTATGCAAGTTGAGTTTTCTTTCTTTTCAGACACCCCCTCAAACACCAACACCTTGCGAGAGCATGGAAGATGTTCATCACAATGAATCCAAACCAGACAGCAGTGCTGATCTGCTTCAGAATATTATAAACATTAAGAATGAATGCAGCCCAGTTTCCCTGAACACAGTCCAAGTTAGCTGGATGAACCCCTTGGTACCTCAGAGCTCCCCTCAAGAACACCATCAGGACTTCCATGGAGGGCAGGTCTTCTCACCACCTCAGAAATATCAACCATTCCAAGTCAGCGGCTCCCCACAAGTGATGGACCAGGCTTCCCTATACCAGTATTCTCCACAGAACCAGAATGTAGAGCAGCAGCAGCAACAGCAGCAGCAACAGCACTATACCCCCAACCCAACTCCGGAATACAGTTCTTACTCTGGAACTTCCCAATCACCCAACTATGAATCAAATCTCTTTGATGGTCAAGATGCACAGTTCTGCCCAAACCATAGTTTTTCATCCGTTTTAGGTGGTCATGGGGAATCTGAGAATATTGCTGTTCCCATTCAGACTCCCCCCAGTGTGCAGCAACAAAGTGATGCCCACCTGCAGAACTTCAGCATGTTGCCTCATGGTACCCGTGAGGCCCTGGGGGCACACAACGCAGGCACTGCCACTTTAAACACTTCCCAGCCCTTCCCTAACTTCATTGGAAATCCAATGAACACCACACAGTTAGGGAAGTCATTTTTTCAGTGGCAAGTAGAGCAGGAAGAAAATAAATTGGCAAATATTTCCCAGGACCAATTTCTTTCAAAGGATACAGATGGTGATACGTGAGTATCCTTTTATCTTGTGCTTAGTTTGGTATGCCACACTTGTTGGGTCTAGCGGGCATAGCATTTTTCTAGAGTATACCGTATTATATCTTTGTGGTCCACTAACAAAACACAGTGTAGAGAGAAACTGCTACTTAATGAGATAGCTAATATTTCAAGAAATATTCATTTCATCTTTTTTTCTGAAATAATTATTTGTTATAAATTAATAAAAATATGCATGTCTTTGAAAAATTGGTTTTGAAGGCCAGCATATACTATGTACTGTTTTAGAGCAGAAACAGATCATCATTGGGCATAGATAGTGAGTTGATTTGTAGACTGAATCCTAATCTGTTTTAATGTTTGTTTGACCTGTGGCAAGTTACTTGAAATATCTGCCTCTATTTCCTGACAAATAAAAAGTAATCCCTCCTTCATAGGATTTTTATGAGTATTAAAAAAAGTAAAGCAGTCAGCAGGGTGTTGGCCATTCCCTTATTTCTGTTACCTGAACTTATCCTAAAGACAAATTAGGCTTTGTAATGTATCATTTAAGTATACCAATATATCAAGAAAGATTTTTTTTTTTCAAAGACAAAGTGAAATTACAAGAATTCACCTATTTTTCTTTCTTTTTCCCCAGGTTCCTCCATATTGCTGTTGCCCAGGGGAGAAGAGCACTTTCCTATGTTCTTGCAAGGAAGATGAATGCACTTCACATGCTAGACATTAAGGAGCACAATGGACAGGTGGGGATCTTGAGAGTCTGCAATGGCAAAGATATGGTCATGGTGAAGTGACTGATGACTGTGTCAAGTGTAGTTTGTGCCAGCGCTCAAGATCAAGAGACTTTAGTTAATATTAACTTTGAAATATTGACATTTTACCCTCATCAACCTTGACGTTATTAATGTTAACTTTGTAGTTATTGACCAAAGATTGCATATAATTAAGCCACACCCTAAGCTTATTTAATTTCCTTGTCTTACAGTATCTGATTGTTTATGAATAGGATTTATTTTCTCTATGTGGTTTTTGATTTTCCCCTCAGGCATAGTTTAGTGTAACAGGTTTAAATTTTTTTTTTTCTTTTTTCCTGAATGTCCACAGAGTGCCTTTCAGGTGGCAGTCGCTGCCAATCAACATCTCATTGTTCAGGATCTGGTGAATCTTGGTGCCCAGGTAAACACCACTGACTGCTGGGGAAGAACACCTCTGCACGTCTGTGCTGAAAAGGGCCACTCCCAGGTGCTTCAGGTAAGAGGCAGTAAGCCAGGCTTCCACCGTCACCAAGCCAAAGAGATAAGGCCTACATATTAGAAGTGGTGTGTATGTTGCTTGTTGCAATAATTTGTTTTGAGTTATTCATTTCTAGGAATACTAGTAGTTAAGTATTTGTGTATCTTGTCTTTTGCTAATGGATATCTGTTTTAAAATTTGCAGGCAATCCAGAAGGGAGCAGTGAGGAGCAATCAGTTTGTGGATCTTGAGGCAACTAACTATGATGGTAAGCAAGTGGCACCTTATTGGATTAAGAACCGTGATGGCATATACCTGTAATCCCAGCTGAGGCTGAGGCAGGAGAATCTCAAGTGTGAGCCAGCCTCAGCAACTTATACCCTGTCTCAAAATAAAATCTAAAGGGCCGGGAGTGTAGCTCAGTGGTAGCACACTTGGATTCAGTCTCCAGCGGGTTGCGGGTAGAGTGATGCAGAACCATATGGAAAGTAGAGCCCTTAAGTTCTAAGGATATTAAATAGCATACTAAGGAGGAAAAGAGGTAATTAAAACCAAAATGTTCTTTAGGTAAAATTAGCGCGAAGGCCCAATAGACAGGCATGTTCAGATTGCCGTTCTAGTTTTTGTGGAGTCCATTTACAGATAATACGAGAGGCCATCCTCGAGCTTTATAATTATAGAGCGATCAAAAGACTTCATGTGATGCTTGACCACTGCTCTACTGTCCTTTTCTTCCAGGCCTGACTCCTCTCCATTGCGCCGTTTTGGCCCACAATGCTGTGGTCCACGAGCTCCAGAGGAATCAGCAGCATCACTCACCTGAAGTTCAGGAGCTTTTACTGAAGAATAAGAGTCTGGTTGATACCATCAAGTGTCTGATTCAAATGGGAGCAGCAGTGGAAGCGAAGGTAAATTCACAGAATCTGTTTCAGGTGGGGCAAAAATGTATAGATAGTTAAAAAGTTTACATTTTAAAAGATCCTTTAATCTGCTTTCTTGATTTGCCTGTAATCTGTGGTTTATTATCCAAAAGATCATTTAGCTAGGAAATAACTTATCTTTGAAAGGAAAAGCTTGATATTAATGTTGCCCTTTTGGCTTTCATTTCATATGATGACAATAGAGAGAGCACTTTTTTATGTGTGTGGTTTTTGTAGGATCTGGACTTTTAAGCATTTTTTTTAAGAGAGAGGGAGAGAGAGAGAGAGACAGAATCAATTTTTATTTTGTTTTTCAGTTAGCCTTTGTTGCTCAGACACTCGGTTGTGTACATGGTGCTGGGGTTTGAACTTCTGTACTTGCACATGCCAGGCAAGCGCCGTAACTGCTGAGCCACCGCTCCAGCTCCTAAGCATATGTTTTTTAAATTGGAAAATATTTTATTCTTTTTAAATTGGGGTTTGTATACTGAGTATTTCCTTTGTCCTAAATCACAGTGGTAGTAGTAGCTTTTAGGAGGGAAATGCCTACATCTTAAACCATTTGGGCATTTGTGGGACTTAATGTCTACTGGAAGAGGCATAAGATGCAGCTCATGACAGCTGTAGGGGTACCCACAAAGTGGAAACACAGTGCTACATAGTCAATGGCTTACTGATACATTGTAATACAGTTAAAAGCATCATTTTTTATTTTACATTTTATGGCCACCTTGTATACAAGAATAGACTGTGATGAGAGTCAAATAGACAAATTAATAGGGAATTGAAGAGGAATAAGAGATCCTATTTTTAGTTGGGGTTTCAGGAAGGCTTTGTGGAGGAGAGAACATTCAAAGTTAAGTCTCTAAGGCTGTTTCAGACATTTGAGAGACAGGGTAAAAAGTGTATTCCAAGCCTTGGAATCTAGGTTTTCATTTTTTTCCCCTTGTTCTTGTCTTTGACAAGGATCGTAAAAGTGGACGCACAGCCCTGCATTTGGCAGCCGAAGAAGCAAATCTGGAACTCATTCGCCTCTTTTTGGAGCTGCCCAGTTGCCTGTCTTTTGTGAATGCAAAGGTGCTTTTAGAAACCTTCAATAATACCCTGAGTTGAAATGACCTTTATTATACGTTCTTCAAGTTTTTGAGCTCCTTTCATGAAAGTCCCCCTTCCTGATGTGTTATTTCCTGTCTTTGTCTTCAGGCTTACAATGGGAACACTGCCCTCCACGTTGCTGCCAGCCTGCAGTATCGGGTGACACAGTTGGATGCTGTCCGCCTGTTGATGAGGAAGGGAGCAGACCCAAGCACCCGGAACTTGGAGAACGAACAGCCGGTGCATTTAGTTCCTGATGGCCCCGTAGGAGAACAGGTGAGGGTCTCAGGAGGAAGAGGAAATACCTTTAGGCACTCTGGTCTGAAACATGAAGAGAGATGGATGAGGTTGTTCAGGCTAGCTGGTGCTGCTCATGTGGGCCCTGTCAGCGTCCATGTTGCACACCAGTTGTTTTAACACTTCGGAGTTAATCATTTTGTTTCCAGAGGAAGAGTGAGAAACTTGAGGGTTTATCCATAGACCCAAAGTGGTCAGGTCAAGTTGTCTCCTTTTCTCTCTTCCCCAGTACAAACTCAGGCTTGGTGTTAATCAGAACAGTTCAAGATTTGGAAGCTGATGAAAGAGGAGGTATTTAGCTTCCTGTAGTATCAGGGAAAGAGATGCTTAAGTTTTGTAATTATGAGCCTTCAAATATATAAGATTAAATGAGTTGATATTTGTAGAGCATTCAGAATAGTCCTAGGCATATTGTAAGTGGTTGATGAACATTAGCAGTTACAATTTCTATTTAAGTAATATTGCATAAGAAAAGGAAAGGTATTTATGTAATTTAGAACATGGTCATGTTTTATAAACAAAATTGTGCTTTACTCATCAAATGTAGTTTATATTATTGGGGTTTGAATAATTTTGTGAGTGAACTTTCTAGATAATAAGAACATACTCTTTTAAGAAATATAAAAATAAATTTTTTGATAGACATCTGTGGGGAATGAGGGTGATTGTGGGTAGGTCATTACATTATTAATCGCTAATTAAAAAATATCTGAAATACAATTTAACTTTCTTCCATTTCTGGCTGTCATTATGACCATAATGTTATAGTAACCCCTATTTGTAGAGCTCTTTTCGAGAGAGGGACAGAGAGAAAGAATCAATTTTTTGTGCTGAGGGTGGTGCTGGGATATGAACCTGGACCCTCTAGCATGCCAGGCAAGTGCTGTAACTGCTGAGCTGCTCCAGCTCCATGTAGGGCTCTTTGTAACAGAATCCCTTTATGGTTTGTAGCAGACTTCATGTATATTGTATCAGTTAATAGTTACAAAAACTTTGTAGTATTTTCAGCTGAGAGAAAGTGTGTATTTACAGAGGTTCTAAGGACAGGAGCCATCATTAAACAGTAACCATGAGCGTCCTAATCCCAGTATTTGCTCTGCTTCACTGTTGTGGTGTGCGCTTATACATCAGTGCTCCCAGGGATCACTGAGGTGTGGAGGCCCATGCGATTCTTCACTAAATGTTCTTAGCTTACTCTCCTTTTTCCTTTTGTATTGTGTGTGTTAGGGAGTTGAGGTGGTCTTTGCTCTTAACTCTGTTGTCAGACTATCATTTAAGTCTCCTACCCGAGCCTTCTTTCTTCTGAATTGTTGCTTTGAATTTCTAATAAAATTTGTTAGACTAGGACGTAAAATCAATCATGGGCCTCTGAATGAGCCTGAGGGCTTTCCTGTGACCCATAAAGTTAAATGTAGCTGCTTTATTTAAAACTTTTGGATATCATGACAGCTATTTTGACTTAAGGGCATTAAGGCTGTATCTGTGTGTGCATAAAGTGGACATGACATATACTTTATTAGGTAGACTATACTTTGTTACCATTAATTACTGTAACTTCAGTTGAGGCTTCAAGATAATTGAGATGTTTTTAATATACTATAATTACTGTTATGTTAAATGTTCTCAGAAATAAAAGAATGAACGATCAGTAAGGAAATAACAGACCTTATTTTAGTGGTTGTAGATTTTCAACTTCAGATTATTTTTAATGGAGATGTTTTATTGTCTTGCACTCAAAGATTGCTATAGGAATTCTTAAATAAGCTTTAAAAGGAGTTGTATTTTTTAAGTCACTTAATTTTTTTTTTAATTTAAAAGAGAGAATCAGTTTTACTTAGTTTTTCATGTGGCTTTCCTTGCTCCGACACTTTGTTATGTATGTGTTGCTGGGGTTGAAAGTTGCGTCCTTTTGCATGCCAGGCAAGTGCTGAGCCACCGCTCCAGCCCCCAAGCCACTTAAACCTTGACAGATATTTTGTACTTTTCTTCAAGTTAGTAGGATTGGTGTAGCGTACGTAAAAAGAGTAAAACTCTGAAGAAAATGTAATACTTTGACTCTCACCAGTAAATCTCGTAAATCATATTTTTTTCTCTTCCAGATCCGACGTATCCTGAAGGGGAAGTCTGTTCAGCAGAGAGCTCCACCATTTTAGCTCCACTGACCTGGAGCCTGGTCAGCAACACTCACTGTCAGTTAGGCAGTCCTAATGTATATGTACATAGACCATTTGCCTTGTATCGGCAAATGTAAGTTGTTTCTATGAAACAAACATATTTAGTTCACTATTATATAGTGGGTTATATTAACAGAAAGAAGAAAAATATCTAATTTCTCTTGGCAGATTAACGTATTTCATACCCAGGTATCTGGGATCTAGGCATGTCAATTTGATCTGAATGATAAAATTGTCTTCAATTAACAGTAGCTTTTGGATAGAAGAAAACTGGTTTGTGGCATAAGGCATCACTCATGTAGCCATTGCCAGTTCTAGGCAGGTAAATTGTAAACATTTCTTTAAGAAAAATGAAAGAATTTGAAAGGGAAAAAAATCTGGATATAGTGTTGAAGCTTGTAGTCTAATGAAGTACCTGGTCATTGTTATTGGTGCTGGCAGGTCTCTGGTCCAATATTGGACTGGACGGAAGGCATCTATGGTTAGGATTTGATCTTTGCTGTATATAATTGTTATTTTTGTCTTTAAATATATTGTACATATTTGATGAATAAATGGACATTTGATGTGTTAATAAAGTGGAAATAAGCAAGTAAATTGTCACTACTTTTTAAAATTTTAATACATTGAAAGGAGTTATGATCATGCCTGACTAACTCTTTGTAGGTAAAGCAAATGGGGCTGGAAGAGCCATGGTTGTCACTATGCCTCTTATGCACTGCAGTGAGACACGCTATTTGTAGGTTATTGCGTGCTCTTGAAGACAACCTCTTCATGGTTCACCTTCTGGAATTTCATATCTATTGAAATTTTTGTTTATTATCTTTATAGAAACAACAAAAAGTCAATATGGAAACTTATCTTCCTGTTTTCTCTTGTCAAATAATGATAATGTGCCATGATATTTATATTATCATTCAGAAGAAAACTTTCATATTTTAGTAATTTTGATTCTGTTAACATTTTGCTTACCTCTCTGGTGTGACCTAAGGAATGTATTTGGCTTTAATTGCACACACTAATGCTTTGTGATAAATTTGATTCATTAAAAAATCTTGTTTTAAAAAAGTGATGTCTTATAAGTGACTAATTTATTGCCTTTGTAGCTAATTATTTGCATTCTTTTAAAAAGGGTATCATTAAGATTGATCACATTGTTTGACTCAGTATGTTTTGTCCACAAAAGGTATATACCTGTCACTTGGCATCTGTAAATACGGTGTGATAAAAAACAGTCTCTTCATATTGGAAAAGGCTCATACATGATTTTATTTATTTATTTATTTATTTATTTATTTATTTAAAGAGAGAGGGACAGTGAGAGAGACAGAGAAAGAGAGAATCAATTTTTATTGAGTTTTCACATGGCTTTAGTTGCTCCAACACTTAGTTGTGTACGTGGTGCTGGGGTTTGAACCCTGGTCCTCGTGCTTGTCAGGCAAGCGCCAAAACCGCTGAGCCACCGCTCCAGCCCTCATGCATGATTTTAAATAAACATCAACATACTAATGTTTGTCTTAAGGAGATTCACTTTCTTTTCTTAGCATCTTATGTTTCTGAAGGCAGAAAAATACTATTAATGACAAATATAAATACCTTTAAATTAATGCATTTTAATTTGGATTTTTTGAGAACATGTTTCCTGAAGGCCTGTAAGATTTAACATTAAAAAAAAAACCCACTGCTTGCCAAATTTATTAGTATGGTTTGTTAAGTTTTGAAAATATGGAAGTTTAAAAGGTACTGTGATTATTCAGAAGCTTATATGGTTAAAAAAAAACAAAACTAATGGGAGCAGTAAACACATGAAAAACAGTTTGGAGATTACCAGTATCACCGTGAGAGGGATACATCTGGGAGCAGTAGTACGTGGGCTCTTCCCTTTCCCAACATGACATTTCAACATGTGGGAAGATAAACATCTGTTAGCATCAGTCACAATTACTGCACATATGTCTGAGTTCTTACAACTCAGGATATGGTGAAAGGTGTGAATTATTTCCCTAGAAAAATGTACATAAGTATATGTACACAAATGCTGTATACAATATCAAAGGCTTCACACCCACCAGAAGACCACGATTTACAGCCTGCAAATCTACTTTTGTTCTATTTCTGTACATTGCATATATTTTGTCTTTCATGTAAGTAAAATCTTACGAATAATTTGCTTTTGCAAATGCACCCTGATGATAACCAGAACTATAGAAATGATATGCCCACTGAACATAGCTAAACAGTGAGCCTAGATGTGCTCTCTTAATTTCAAATCCTCTCATAATTAATTAGTTGAATCGGTGTCTGGCAAGGATATTTGTGTGTGTATGTATTTGTGTGTGTGGATGTAAGACATTTCTTAGCTTTAAGATGCTTATATGAGATGGCATGTACTTTATTAGGTAGACTATACTTTGTCGCTGTTAAGTAGTGTAACAAAAGGAAAAAGTATTCCAGAGATTCAGAAGAGGAATTTACATCTGACTGGGGAGGCATTCAAGGTAGAGCATTTGAGCGATATCTTTAGGATCGTTGACTTAGATGTTTACAGGAAGGAGAGGCAAGTCAAAGAAACAAGACAGCATGAACCAAGGCATAATATTTTGTGGGAACAGCAGGTGATTTCAATGATTGGTTAGAATCCAGAATAGTCCATAAGTTTCATTTTGTGTTCCACCTCTTAACTGGTAAGATGAGTGATATGTTAGGAAAGATCCTAAGGCTTCCTAGGGCTTGGCAGGATTGGGTACTATAGTGTTTGCTGAAGGAGTATGGAAAGAAGCTCTTGATGGACCACAGAAACCCAGCCGATGTGCTCATTGCTGCAGCCTTGTTGCCTAGCAGTGTCTAGCACATGGTAGGAGCACATACGGTATTCATTCAATGAATGAATTAATGTATGCCAACCTTGGTTGGGATCATTGGTTATGGAGGGAGGTCATATTTTGAGCCAGAGTAATACAATTAAATTAAAATGGATTAATGATGATCAAAGTTCTGAACTTAGCCATATAACTTAACATCAATCATATGTTAATGAAAATGGGAATAGCTAGCCCCCTTCGCAAAGGGCTAGCTCTGTAATTGTAGTTTGATATTTACTAAGGAATCCCCCACAGGAGTCAGAGACTAAATCTTTCATGTCTGTTTATTAGTTAAATCAAAAGCATTTAACATTCTGTATTTTTACTTAGGGGTGGAGAATTTCCTCACATTCCTCTAACATTTAATAAGTGTCAACTTCCTTTTTTTTTTTTTTAAGAGAGAGGGACAGTAAGAGAGAGAGAGAGAGAAGCAATTTTTATTTAGTTTTTCATAAGATTTTCATTGCTCTGAGACTTCTTTGTTCACGCAGTGCTGGGGTTTGAACTCGCGTACTCACACATGCCAGGCAAGCACTGTAACTGCTGAGCCATGGCTCCAGCCCCAAGTGTCAATGCCTTAAACCTAGTGCCACTGACTTTCATTTTCTAATATCTTCAGTTCTGTGTTGACAGTGACCATATAGAGAAATCCACTTTACCCACTGGCTGAGTTGTTGCTGGTAGCCCTGAGATCAGGCTGAGGTGCAAGTTTTGAAATTAGTTATAACCATGTGTCTGGTTTTCCAGTTAGTGCCCTGAATTAGTACTTAACAGACAGGGAGAGACTGTCATATTCAACATTAGAGGACCTGAGCCCCGCATAATATATGAGAAAGTAGACATTCAAGAACTAGTTCTTAACTGAATTTAATATTATGGCTCTCTTCATTTTTTTCTGACATAAACTTTTAATTCCTAAAAATTTTATCACTCACATAAGAGCTTATGCTTTAATGCAGAAATACTCTAATGCTCCCACTGAATAGTCTGGTTTCACTTTATTTTGTCAGTACTCCCGTTCCACCTTTGAGCCTGTGCATACCCCAAAATATTGCATGGATGAAGTATTTACTCCCAGCAGTGAGGTTGTAGATTCTTCTTGAAGTATGTCTCGTTATGTGCTTTCTTTGCCTACAGTCTGTGCCCCCTGATCCCTATCAGAGTCATGCTCCCTCCACATGGGGATGAGAGTAGCCAGGTGGTCCAATTACCCAATAACCTAGGTTCAAGTATTCAGACGTTGGTGGATATTAACATCTATTGTGAAAGTCTTTTTAAGCATGCACATTCTTAGGTTCCACCCTAGACTTCAGGATTTGCAGGATTTTCAGGACTTCTGGCAGATATTTGTGAAGATGGTTGTAGTGCACAATTTAGTGTAAATTAATTGGGAAATGTAGACTTGGAGAATAGCTGTGGTTGGGCAGTAGCCATGTGATGCTAACAGATGGGTTGCTGCAACACCCACAGGGATGATGTAGCAACCAATGAATGGATCCTTGTGAGGCACAAGGATCCTGTGGTGTAGACACTAGAGTAGAAGATGAAATCATGAGTCACTTTGTCTGTTTTTCTGCTTTCAGAATGTTTTTCTTAGTCATTCTGGTTTTTAAGTCCCCCAGTTGTATGTTAGTTTGCTAGAACTGTAACAAACATCAGCAAACACCAGAAATGTGGTAGCTTAAACAAGAGAAATCTGTTCTCTCATGGATCAGGACAGAACCGTAAAATCAAGATGTTATCAGAATCATCTCCCTCCAAAGGCTGTGGGGATTCCCTCCTTGCCTATTCCAACTTCTGGTGGCTCCCAGTATTCCTTGGTTTGTGGCAGTATAAAGTCATTCTCTTCATCTGCACATGGCCTTCTCTTCTTCCTTTGGTATCTTTTTTTTTTTTTTAATGAAAGAAAGAGAATCAATTTTATTTTATTTTATTTTTTATCTTGTTTCTCTGACATTTAGTCATGTATGTGTTGCTAGGGTTCAAACCTGGGTCCTCATGCTTATCAGTCAAGCTTCATAACCACAGAGCCTCTGCTCTAACCCCTAGACAGTAAGTATTGATTTTACTTTTCCCAAACTCTACAGACATATACTGTTTTAGGTCTAGAAATTATTTTTTTTAAGTGATAGAATTTTGGCTATTGATCTGAAAATAAAGATTTCAAGCATCTCTGGGAACTTGGTAGTTGGATCCAGCATGTGTTTCTGGTTGGAACAGCATAGTAATCCTTTAGGCTTGTCAATAGAGACTAACATCAGACTGTGAAACAATATAAATTCTTTAGCTTACTTGATTTGGGCTCAGGTTTGAAGTTACTGTTTTACTTATTTATTTATTTATTTTTAAAGAGAGAGGGACAGTGAGAGAGACAGAAACAACTTTATTTAGTTTTTCACATGGCTTTAGTTGCTCCAACACTTAGTTGTGTACGTGGTGCTGGGGTTTGAACCCAGGTCCTCGTGCTTGCCAGGCAAGTGCCGAAATCTCTGAGCTACCACTCCAGCCCCTGTTTATTTATTTTTTAGAGAAAGAGGAGACAGTGAGAGAGAGAGAGAGAAAGAGAGAAACAATTTTATTTAGTTTTTAATGTTTTAATGTGACTTTAATTCTTCGGTCACTTCATTGTGTACATGGTGCTGGAGTTTGAACTCGCATACTTGTGCCTGCCAGGCAAGCACCACTCCTCCAGCCCTGAAGTCCCTGAAGTTACTGTTTATCAGTTCATGGTATCTTAATCTGTATGGGCTACTCCTCCTGCTTACATTCCAATGTCTTTCAAGTTGGACTTCAGTTCAGGTGCTTGCAGTGAGAGTGTGAGGTACCTCCAGACTTGCCTTCACAGAAGTCTCAGTGCGGACTGCTATGGAGGTGAACTGCTGCTCTCTTTCAGCTTTCAAGGGTTAGTTGGGGCATTTGTCTCAGGGGGATCCTGGGTGCTAGGAGTCTGCCTTCTAAACTAACTCAAGATTTTTTTTAAGTGTCTTACTGTGATTTTTATTTTTTTAAAAAGTTTTATTGCGGAGTTGTATAATCATAAATGCATATGAACAACATGATATGCCCCTGATCCTAATCCAGAATCACTCCTGCATAACCCACAACCCAGGCTCTTGACTTTTCTGTATTTCCCCCATAACAGATATAAATGTCATGTGTGTATATACACACATGTATATATATATATATATAGAGAGAGAGAGAGAGAAGAGAGATCATGCATTTTCCAGAATTAAATGATTACATAAATATTATTTGGCTTCCCCCTATTATATTATATTATTTGATTCCTCCTTAGATACCTTCCTATCACCCCTTCTTCTCCCCTCTCCCCTCCCTCCTTCCTCTTCCCTCCCTGCTAAATGTATCTATGGTTCCCCTAGATGATCTGTTGCTTCAACTTTGATGTGACTCCAGACATTTTTTAACATTAGATATCACTTTAACTTGTCTATGAAATGCTATCCCTTCTTTTTGGCTCCCAAGAAGTATTCCTTCCAGAATCTTCAAGAGAAGAATAGGAAATAATTAATCATTTTCAGAATAGCACTGTTGTCTAGTATAACTTCTTATGTGTACCTAGGGAAAATTAAAAATATATCATTTGGGAAAACAAGCAAAATATTTGGATGGTGTCTCTACCCAAGTATTCTTGGAAGATTTTTTTTTAAGAGAGGGACAATGAGAGAGAGAGAGAGAGATTATCTCTTTCTCTCTCTCTCTCTCTTTTTTTTAAAGATTTCATGTGGCTTTAGTTGCTCTTCGTTGTGTATGTGGTGCTGAGGTTTGAACTTGCATCCTTGCACATGCCAGGTAAGCACCGCAACTGCTGAGCCACCATTCCAGCCCCTCAGGGAAGAATTTTTTAAAAGATGAAATTTTGACATCAACATGTAGAAAACTTTAAATACAATGCATTATAGTACATTTCCCTGTTTAAAAGAAAAATAACTAGAGATCTCTTTAGGGCCCCACAAAATTACCTTCTAAATGATCAAATAAGGCTATATTTAGATTTATTGAAACAGTTCTCTAAATTTCATGAATAAAATGGTCTAATATGTGGCATCATAGACATATAGATAGAAATTTAATTGGCACAGATTATTAATTTCTATACACATTTCATCCATAGAGTCACGAGAGACTTGGTTTCAAGTGTAAGAATTGATGGACAGTTGGCAAAGTTCTCTTTTTATGGCATTTTCTATTTCCCAGGCTGCCTCAATGAGTCAGTTTTGCTTCTCCTCTCAGCTAAAGTTTTGTCAAATCCATTATCAAGGGCAAGATGTCTGTTGAATTAATTTTTTGTTTCTGTTTTCCCTTCTGCTACCAATGTCAAGGCTTTCTCAGTTTCATTCCTGTACTACCACAATAGACTTTTTTTTAACCCAACTTTTATTATGGAAACATTTAAAGCACCAAAAAAGGTAGGGAGAATAGTATTCTGAACCCCTTTGTGCCCATCGTGAAGTTCCATCAAATATAAGCATCTTGCCACTCTAATTCCTTCTTTTCCTCCCATATTTTTTTCTACAATAAGCTAAAGCCCACTCCATGAACCACAGAATGTCAGTGTGTATCTCTTACAGATAATTAATCTCCTATAGCATTCTAATTTTTCTTCCTCCAACCTTCTTTTCTCACCAACCCAAACATTTTCAACCTTCTGGCATATTTTTAAAGAAGCCTAAAATTGTTTTTATAAGCTCAATGTTGCCTATTTAATCAAATGCAAGCTCTTGTCCTGGTTTACAAAGTCATCTTTACTTTTGCTTGACCCTGCCTATTATATCTTCATTGTTCCCCAACAGGCTATCCTGTGGGTTTCCTCACTGCTTCAGTGTATTCCTGTCTCTTGTCATGCCCTTGTGGCTCCCAAATCCATGCATTCGAGAAAATCCTGCTTTGGTGCCACTTCCTCTATGAAGCTTTCCCTGGCTCATACTGACTTCCCTCTTCCCTGGACTCCCAGGATTTAAACTTCAGATATTACTCCTGTGATTATGTTAGGTTACATAACAAACTGATATTGTAGAGGTAATTAAAGTTACTAATCAGTTGACTTTAAAATAGGGAAACTAATTGAGTGTGGTGGCATATGCCTGTAATTCCAGCAGTTTGGGAGGCTGAGAAAGGAGGAAACCCAAGTTTGAAGCCAGCTTCAGTAACTTAGTGAGGCCTTAAGCAACTTAGAGAGACTATGTCTCAAGATTTAAAAAAAGTGGGGGATGGCAAAGTGGTAAAGCATCCCTGGGTTCAGATCTTCTAAGCCTAAGAAAAATTCAATCCACAATTACTAGCTTGAGGATGAAGCAAGAGGACCATGAGACATGAAATGTAGATAGGAAATAGGATCTCAGTCCTACATCCTCAAGGAACTGAATTCTGATGAGCTGAACACAGTAAGGTTAGAAGTGAATTCCGCCCCCTAAACGTCCTTAAAAGAGCCCAGCCTGAATGGCACTCAAGTTTGATTTTATGACTTTCCCTGTAGAGAATCCAGTCAAGCCCACCCAGACTCTGATCTGCTGAATTGTTAGTTAATACACAAGGGTCATTTTAAGTTGCTAAATTCAGAGTGATTTGTTATGCAGGAATAGAAAGTGAACATAAGAGGTAATTCAGGGTTTGAGTTTGCAGTACTGTTTTATGAATTTCCTGTTATTCTTATGAATATGAAGACTACAGGTCAGCAAGGGAGGTTTTCCAATAAATGGGGATGTTAGTCTTAGCACATGTGGCCATTGCACAGACTAGCAGTGCCCTTTGTTCATAATACTTCACTGTTTTTCTTTTATTTTTGAACAACCATACAAGTTTTTAACAAAATAATATAAAATGTGTAATAGTTTCTAGATATTAAATTTACCCCCAGGAGTGCCCCCCCAATTACCCACCCGTATCCCTCCCTTCCCTTACCCACAATATCTCTAAAAAAGTATTAGGTTGTATAACATTACACCTTATCTGGATTTAACACATGATAATAAACCTCTTTTCTCAATGGCCAGGGTCTAGTTCCAGCCTCCACAGATGAGTGGAGACATTGGACCCTTGGTTCTCTGGGTTATGCTGATTTCACTCAGCATAATTTCTTCCATAGCCACCCATTTACCTTCAAAGGCTGCAATATCATTGTTTCTAATTGCTGTGTAAAATTCCATGGTATAAATGTAGCACTGTTTTTGGATCCATTCATCCAGTGAGGGACATCTGGGTTGTTTCCATAGTCTAGCAATAGTAAATTGAGCTGCTATGAACATAGATATTGCTGTGTCACTGTAATGTGCTGATTCTAAGTCCCCTGGAAAAATACCCAGGAGTGGAATAGCAGGGTTATATGGTGGGCTCATCCCTAGTTTTTCTTTTTTCTTTAAAGAGAAAGGGACAGTGAGAGAGACAGAGAAAGAGAGAAACAACTTTATT
>PVKS010006581.1:0-77647 GCA_004027875.1 Aplodontia rufa | reverse complement strand
GGGTGCGCGGGACAAAGAATCCCTGTTCGCTCATAGGTCTCTATTCCCCAAAACCAATGCTGAGATCAGAACTGGTGATTCATAATGCCATTTCCCAAAACGCACCTTAAAAAACTGGTGAGAAGCCGGAGATATCCTGATCAGTCACGGGGGTGCAATGGAAGCCTTTTGTCTTCAGATCGCCATCTTGAAGAGTCTCCGAAGGTACTAGTTTTTAAAATAGAATTTAACTACACAACTGGAGTTCAAATTTTGGTTTTGGCCTAGGCAATTGGAATGATTTTCATTTATTTGTTTCACCTAAATTAATACAAAATATTTGAAATTAAGCATGGTTTCAAAAGAATCTATGTACTATTTTCATAGTTTCTAAAAATCACACTTTATTTTGCTTTGTTAAAGCTAACTATGTTATTTTAAAAGTTTAAATTGAAACTAACTTCAATATTTTTATATCTGCCTCTTTGTTCTTTGAAATCTGCTGTTGCTTTTAATAGCCTATGATATACCAATAAAATAATTAAGCTCTGATAAAGGGTTTTATAGGGAAAAACTAATAACTAGCAGTTAAGCATGTGGCCTCTATAGAGACTGTCTTTACTTAAATCTGGACATACAACCTAATGGCTATTAGGTTTTTAATTAATTATACAACCTGCATGTCTTGTGTTGGTCAGATTTTCATCACTGTGACCAACACATCTGACATAAGCAACTTACAGGAGGAGAGATTTACTTTGGCTCACAGTTTCAGAAATAGCAGTCTACACGCAGCTGCCTCCATTTCTTTGGGTGTAAGATGCAAAACATTATGGTTAAATGGAGTAATGGAGTAGCAGGAGAAAGCTCTCAGTTCATAGCAGCTGGGAAAGAGAGCAGGGGCAGGGTGAGGGAGAAGGACCAGGGACAAGATATAATCCCCCCAAGAGCATGCCACCAAGGACCCACTCCATCAATTAGGTATCATCTCCACCACTCACAATATGTCTCCAAATTACTAATCCAGGAATGAGGTCAGAGCCTTCAATTCAGTCCCTTCCTAAAATCCCCACCTCTGAACCTTGAATGTTTTGGGGACCAAGTCTTTAATACTTTTGAGCTCATTCCAAATCCAAACCATTTCTTGTGTCCAGTTTTACATTTTTGTTTTTTTGTGATGTTGCCCAAAATGTCTCAAACTCTTGGGCTTAAATGATCCTCATGCCTCAATCTCCCAAGTAGATGGAACTATAGATACTCTCCACTGTGCTTAGCTTATACCTCCATTTTTTCTATCTTTAAAAGAAAAATGATACAGAAAGGTTATGTAGTTATTAAATGAGATAATACCCAAAAACATATAGCTCTGCTTCTGATATTTGTTAAACAAACAATAAATATCACTACCACTTGCTTATCGTTATAATTAAGAAACATTGCAACAATATTTGCAGATGTTATATTTATAACCTAGAAAACTCAAACACTGAAATGTGAAATTAGAAAGTTCTTGCTGAGCTAATCTCCTCCTCCTCAGGGTTCCCACGGACCAGTACTCTTCCTGTCTTGGTCATCATCGACTTATGTCTACGTGTTGATCTTCATTGTAAGTTACAATGATGAAGTGTGAGGAAATATATTCCATCCATCTGAGTTAATCTCTAATATGAGGCCACAAAGTACAATTATTTAATGCTTTCCAATTTTTGCAGTGTCTCTAGTGATATTTCTTTTTTATTTAACATATTTTCCCTGTCTTCTCCAAATACTGGAAAAAAGGTCACACATAAAGAGAACTTTGTTTACAATATAATTGAGTGATAGTATACTATCCTTAAATATAATCCTCCCCTCATTCCCAAACTGAATTCCCTTCACCTAACTTGTTTGCTGAACTCTTCTTAAGCCTTCCTATGAAAAAATAGAGGTGAAGTGTTGGATGTCTTGGCACAGGGCCTTGCATATATTCAGAGACCATCTAATCAGGATCTGACTTTAATATGATGTACGAGGAGTCTTCTAGTAAATGACCTCGGTCAATATTGTCCAAACAATTCTGCCTAGGCACAAAATCAAAGAGTTTACAATCTAAACCCTGAGTCTTAATGCTCTCTGTGTAAGCTTATTGAGGCCTTCAGAAGCATAATATCACAAAGAAAAAAACATCTCTCTGGTATAGTAAATGTGGATTTTTAAAAATCATCTCTGCCACAGAAATAGAATATCAGTTGATCTACTGCTTTTATTATCTCCTTGTCTTTAAAATGAGAATATCCATTTATGTTCAAAAGTTTTATATGGTTATCATGAAAATCAAGTGAGGTAATACAGAAAAATAATACTCCTTGAAACTTTAGGATGTCAGTATGGTAAAGGAGGAGAAGCATCAACTTCAAGTCAGGATGACTCAGGTGTACAGTGACATTCTGCCCTTGGTTAAAGAGATGGAACCAAGCAAGGGACAAGTTTCTTAACCATGGGCATTTAATCTGTAAAAGCAGAGCTAAAATAGTTTCCTCTTCAAAGTTTCATGATCATTAAATGAGAGGCACTAGAAGCATCATGTTTCTAATAGAAGTTTCTGGAACATAGGATATATTCACTAGCAGTTAGTTGTTGTTTTGCCTTTTCTTCTAAAGCAAATTAAGCAATTATATTACATTAGACATAATTTTTCATTGTATAAAGATACCAAGAGTACAAACATTATCTTTAGCTCATATACTGTTTTGTTCTGATATATCATTTGAAATAATTTTTCTTTTAGGTCATTCTTTTTTTGTCTTTAAGGCCATGACTGTACCTAGTCACATTCTCTGGGCAAAGCAGAAGATCTAATTTATTTTTTAATGTTTATTTTTTGTATGCATGTTCTAAATCATTCTTCGTATTATATCTCTCCTAATTCTATATTATCTTCAATTTCTGTATTTTTCTTTGACCCATAAAACAAAGACTTTGTAAACAGTACTTTAGAGACTGTACCTATAAATTTCCAGGAGTCTTTTGACTTACAGTTTATTAAAATCTCTCCTCTTTTGCTTGCAAAGGGCATTTCTTTTTTTCCTTTCCTTTCTGAGAATTTAATTTTTCTCATTTAGCGATTCTCAAGGCAGTTAACACTGAAAAGGAAGGAAAAAATTAACATTTTGTTGAATAACCCTCCTCAAACTTGACATGTGAAATTATTTCTGGCAAATACGTTGCTTTTTTTATATACAGATACTCAAGGTAGTGGTCATGTTCTATATGCTGTACAACAAGCAATTGAAAAAGATTTATTTTTTAAGGTTTCAAAATAATAGCATTGACACATGCTGGGCTCTGTGAAAAAGAATCATGGCATCAATTTGGTTTATTCTATGGGTTTGAATATACATTTAAAGCAATTTATCACAATATATGTGATTGCATATTCAATATATACAATAGCTTTCCAAACACCTCCTTTGTTAGAGAACCAACATATCGCACTAGGAACATTGCTTTGTCTATCCATATGAACTCTTTTCTTATGACCTTCAAAAGCTACGCTCATTAAGGTGGTAAATTACCTTGAAAATAAGGCACTTAGTAAAAGGTTGTGTGTCTTTCTGTTCTGTGACTATCAGTCTCTGAACAGTTTCATTAAAATGCCTGCCTTAATGATATGTATGTGTGGGTGTCTATTTCAACTTCAGGACAGCTCAGTGAACCTCCTGAAAGGTACTAAAATTCAAGAGCAACTGAGTGTAGGATACTAGTAGCTACATATGAACAGAGTTTATGAAAAGTTTTTCACTACTGTATGCATTGAAAGCTGATTTTGATGAAAGATATTTTTTCAGGAAAGTATCTCCCTATGCTACAAAGAAAAATCAAGTCTCCATGTTGCCACACTGAAAGAGCTAGGTGAAATTTATATATGTCAAATATATAAATAAATGTGTATTTATATATATTTGACATATGTTTCTTAAATAATGGTTCAAAATACATAAGAGTCATTTCTGATTACTAGTACTTAGTCTGAGATGTTTTTATATGTTAGACCTTCACATTTATAGTCACTGGTACTAAACAGAATCTTTAAGAATTCAAGAGCACATTTTAAGTGTTGATTGAACTGATACAGATAAACTTACAGGTGGAAGAAGGAACATGTCATGTCTGTGTGCTATGTTTTTATAAAACTTGCCAGCAATCCATACAAAATGATCCAAATTTCCCAAACTATATAGTTTAGGGTCTACTGAATTTCAAATTTGAAATTAGCTTAAATCATGATATATTTTGAATAAAGTAACACAAAAGGAAAATGGTGGTATTCAAAAATAGGGAATCAATTTACTTAAGACAAGTAAAACATACTTCCAAATGCATTAATATTTACTGTGCATTTACATACAAGTTAGTTTTAAAGGCATTACTGTATATCAAAGAGGTTCTAGGACCATGCAGGGATTATCAGACCTTGAGAAAGATCAGGCACACTGTTTTCTTTGAGCTTTTGTATTATGTACATTAAAAACTATGCTAGACATTTCTTTACACCAATAACAAATCTGCAGAAGAAGAAATCATCACTTCCAAAAGAATGAAATACTTGGGTATTAACCTTACAAAGGATATTAAAGACCTAGTCAAAGAAAATTATCAAACACTAAAAAAAGAAATTACAGAAGACCTGAGAAGATGGAAAAACATTCCATGCTCATGGTTAGGTAGAAGCAATATAATAAAGATGGCCATTCTACCCAAAGCCCTTTACAGATTTAATGCAATCCCCATCAAGATACCTATGGCATTTTTCAGAGATATAGATAAAGCAATTCTCAAGTTCATATGGAACAACAGGAGACCCAGACTAGCCAAAACACTACTCTATAGAAAGGAAGAAATAGGGGGTATCTCAATCTCTGACCTGAAATTATATTACAGAGCTGTAGTAGCAAAAACTGCATGGTATTGGTATCAAAACAGAACCGAAGACCAGTGGAACCGAATAGAAGATCCTGAGACAAACCCCCATATCTTTAACTATTTGATCTTTGATAAAGGGGGAAAAACTATAGTGTGGAAGAAAGATATCCTGTTCAACAAATGGTGTTGGACAAACTGGACAACCATTTGTAGACAACTGAAGCTGGATCCTTATCTTTCGCCCTGCACAAAAATTAAATCAAAATGGATCAAAGACCTGGATATTAGGCCTACAACTTTAAATTTACTAGAAAAAGAAGTCGGGTCAACACTACACCTTATAGGAGTCGGCAGTTTTTTCCTTAACAGAACTCCTATGGCGCATGCTGTAAAATCTAAATTAAATGAATGGGATGCAATTAAACTAAAAAGCTTCTGCACAGCTAAAGATCTAGTCAAGAGCATCAATAGAGAACCTACAGAACAGGAGAAAACTTTTGCCTGCTACACCTCGGACAGAGGGCTAATTTACAGGGAACTAAAGAAACTAAAGTCCAAACTCGAAAATAATCCAATCGATAAATGGGCTAAAGAACTCAAAAGGAACTTCTCTCTAGTGGAAGTCCAGAAAGCCCACAAATATATGAGAAAATGCTCTACATCATTAGTTATAAGGGAAATGCAAATCAAAACTTCAATGAGATACCACCTCACTCCTGTTAGAGTGGCAAAAATGAAAAATACAAACAACGACAGATGCTGGAGGGGCTGTGGGAAAAGAGGAACACTACTACACTGCTGGTGGGACTGTAAACTGGTTCAGCCACTATGGAAAGCTGTATGGAGAATCCTCAAAAAATTAAGGATGGAACCACCTTATGACCCAGCTATCCCACTCCTGGGAATTTTCCCAAAAGACTTAGAATCAGCGTATTATAGCGATGTGGCTTCATCTATGTTTTTAGCAGCTCAATTTACTACAGCTAGGTTATGGAACCAACCCAGATGCCCCTCACTTGATGAGTGGATACAAAAGCTTTGGTACATATATACTAGGGAATACTACTCGGCCATTAGAGAGAACGATATTATGTCTTTTGAAATCAAATGGATGGAGATGGATAGAATTATGCTTAGTGAAGTCTCCCAATCTCAGAGACTCAAGGGCCGAATGGTTTCTCTTATCTGTTGATACTAGCATATATGGGGAAGCAGTATGGCAGACAGCTAACCTAACAAAACTGCAAATTGAACGACTTTCAGAGCATTTAGGGGGATGGCTCTATAGGATACTTGGAGGTGTAGGGAGGGGGAGGACATATGAAGAACTCATAGGAGTCTGGAGATTGGGAAGATGGGGGAACCATCCCAGAAGCCAATGTCATTCTTCCACGAACTACCCATTTAACATATGAGTTCTTCTGGGGGAAACTGCAATAGGTAAATTCCAAGGTGGTTATCCATGATCTGGTTTTTCCCCTCAATAACAAAGTTTATATCCATTGATTGCTAATGTTTTGATAATGTTTCCCCCTCAACTGATTTCTATATTCTTCTAATAAAAAAAAAAGTTAATCATAATCACAAAAAAATAAATAAATAAATAAAACTATGCTAGAGCTTGTGATACATTGCCCAGCCTCAGGACCAATCAGAGTAACAGCTTAATGAATTAACAAAATAATTCAAAAATTCTATGATGCAACAAGAAGATAAACATTAATTAACACAGTAAAATACATAATTTCTGTAGTGAATCCCCTCTTCATTTGGCTCCTTAGGGTCACTTCAGTTTATGCTATTGTATTTTGAGGAACTGCCTTAGCAAAGATCATCCTCTGCAACTGTCGTTGACATTTGCCAAGGAAATACCATGAAATATCTCTTATTTATACTTTAATGACACCTGCTATATTTTATAGCAACATACTACAATAATCATAACAAAATATCTGGTCTTTTAAGCCAAAATTGGAATAATTTAGCCTTCCTTGGCTAAAGCACAAGCAAAAACAAAAATCATATACCTGTTTTTGTTACATGTCAGATTTTTTCAATTGATCAGCACAGTAGTAATAAGGCCTGCCAAAGATTAAAGTCCTCTATTGACTAATAAATTTTTCATCTTTGCATGCCATCATGCATCGTACAAGAAACAGTGCCAGTGATAAAGTGGACCAATGAAGCAAACCTAGATAGATCGGGTAAATAAATCTCTTTCTTAAACATTCCCACAAACAACACTAGCTCTTGCACACAAATGCATACACACACACACTCAAAAAATTATAGTAGATCAGTAATTTTCTTTATTTTCCTCTGACTCCATGTCTATAGAAAATAATTGATCTTAAGATTAGTAATAAAAATATGTACATTTGGGCATCTGGAGCTGCAGAACATCAAAACAACCTATTGGACCTTTTTAGAAGAAGTTAATTCATTTCAGCTCAATTGTGTTGACATTCTTATCTTAGGCTGTACCTTGAATTTGTATTAAAAACATGAACTCTGAAGATATGCCACTTGATTATCTAACAGCATAATAACTTTTGATCTAGTGAATAGGCCACGTTTTTATAGTTGAGCACAACTGTAAAATAAAACAATGTAATTGCTTAAAATAACATTTGAGTTATAATTTAGAAACTACATACTACTTTTTTACATTAATCCCACCCTGCCTATGAAAATCCTGGTATTTTTGTTGTTGTTAATATGCAAATCATTTTTTCTAACCAGAAACTAATGGAAGCTGGAAAAGCATATGATTTGCTTTTTTAAAAAGAATAAAATGAAAAATAAATGAAGGTCTCTCACACTGAAGCAAGCATTGACATTCTGACACTGAAAGAACACAATATTTAAGGCACTAACTCTGGCCTTCAAACGAGTATACTGGATGTTTATAGAGTACGTTTCAAGGATTTCTCTTTGGTCTCTGTTGTGAAGGACAAACAACTACCTTGTCTCATTTACTTTTATACTACTTACTCAATATAAGAGATGTACAAAGAGCAATACCAAGTACTGAAGGATTTGAAACATGTTTTTTTCATTTGCCATTAAGAACTTTTCTCACTCTATCTATCCAAGAAGCATTATTCTGCCTCATTTATATTTCATGAAGTTTTTAACTTTCTTTAGATTTCCTTAATGCTTTTTAATGAGCTCTGAAACATTCTACTGCAAAATGATATTCCTCTTCTTTTCCTGGGAAGGTATCACTTCTCTATAATTTCTATTTTATTCTTGTTCTTCAGCATTTCCTTTGGTGAAAATTGAGATATCCAATGGGAACTTCATGCAGCATATAAAATAGTATTTATATTAATAGCAGGATATTTATTAAAGGAGAGGATCAAATATGTGAAGCAAGTCAAATGTCCTTCTTGATTAAGGTTAATTATCAAAGTTTCATTCAAACTTTATGGGGAATAACTTCAACAAAGAGACACAAGGACTTAACAGTTTAGTGGTCATTACTAGAAAAATCACTCTTCTATACAGGAACAAGACAAAATTCAGAACACCACAAATTCCCCACTGTACCACCAATGGATAATGATTTTAGGTCATTTATCTCCTTCTACATTACAGTAATCTTTAATCTCATCAAATAAATTCCATTAACATACCCAGTAGAAGTCAATCTGCCAATACACTGAGACATTTCCCACTCTTTATTAAAGGATAAGATCTTTTAAGTAAAGACCTACACAAAGTCAGAGAAAACACTTACTCATATTAACCAATCATTATACCTTTTTAGTTTTCTTATGCCATAAACATATATATGGTGCATATATAGATAGATAGATAGATAGATATGTGTGTGTGTATATTTTTTAAATATCAACAACATGAAGAGGAATGTATAAAATGATGAATCCCAATAGAAAAATTGGGAGTATAAGAAATTTTAATAATTCTGAATATGTTTTTAAGTGACAAAGAAAAAGAATAATCAGAAAAGAGGGAAATTTCAGTGACCCTATCAATATAGAGTGCACGACAGAAACGACAATGCATGAAATGAGATCTTGAGTTCAATCCCAGCCCTGTAAAATGATTTAAAAAAAATGAAAAGGGAACATGGCTGAAAATCATTAGTGATTTAAAAATGAATATAAGATATTAAAGTGAAAACTGACACACAGAAATTAAGAGAAAAAAATTGGGCTGGAGCGGTGGCTCGGCGGTTATGGCGCTGGCCTGGCATGTGCTAGTACACAGGTTCAAACTTCAGCACTCACACACCCAACTGAGTGTCAGACCAACAAAAGCCATGTGAAAAACTCAATAAAAATTGATTCTAAATTGATTCTCTCTGTCTCTTTCTTTCTCATTGTACTCTCTTTAAAATAAAAAATTTAAAAAAAAGAGACAGACACACAGAGAGAGAAATCATGGAGGATCTAGAAAGTCCTAAATCTTTCTGAAAATGTTTCCAGAGACTAAATTAAAAACAAGGGAGAGAGGGACTTACCAGAAAACAATAGGTTTTTCAGTTTATTTCAGATTGAAGTGATCTAAAAGATTTGTGAGGAGATCAAAGAATAAAAACCAACAACTGGAGACAGCATTGTAAATTTTGTGAACAAGGAGAAAAATTTTGAACACTTTGAGAGAAATAAAATCTATGTAGGAGGAAGTGTTCACCAAATATTTCAGTTTACAACCTTTATCATCTATGCCCCTAGATTATGGGAAATTTGATTATTGGTGTAGGAAATTCTGCTTCTCTGTGTTTTAGAGTTACCTTCTTCAATGGCTTGGCACTAAGCAACTCATCAGGCTCTCTTCCTGCAGACTGATACAAAGGAACAATGACTCTGTAACTTTGAAACCTCATTTTTCAGATGCTAAATAATTTGCAACTGAGAGATCATTCTGTCAAGTGTACAAATTATTTTCCTATAGAAAAATCCAGACTTTAAAAGTGCCCTGAATGCATAAAACGATGTGTTACCCAAATCTGACTGAGGTAATTCTTATCTCTTATATCCTTTTATTATTACAATTCAGTTCCACTTTTGAGCATCAAGCAATGCACATTCCTCTTCTGATGTGGCTTCAGGAGAAGGTTACGCTGGAGGAGAACATATGATTCATCATTTCCTCTATTTAAAAAGCTAGGATATTTATACACTTTAACTTGTTTCTACATTTATATTGAATAGAAAATTGTGGATGTTGATTTTTAGCTTTATAGACTATTTTCCTCATTTTCATTTGAAGAATTTGCGACGGATGTGTTGAAAGACATGTGCAATGAAATACATTCTATTTTTTATTCCACATTATCTTATAGCCACTGTGATTTTTAAGTCAGAACTGAGGCTCAAATGGAGCTATATACTTCCTTGCCTCCACCTCTCTGTAATCAGCATCCATTTACATACCACCTCCCTCAATTCAGTAGGACTCTAATGAAAAACATATCCTCGGTCATTTTTTTTTCTTGGAATCTAAGTTAAAGAGAGTGGCACATTGTTTTTCCAAGAGAAATAATATCAGAATGATTTCTTTATTTATACATCCTCATGCTATGTCATGGACCCCATTATTTTATTAAATTTCTCTTCCTGGAACCTCCTTCAGTATAGACTGCCTTCCCAAAGCAGAGTTTTTAATTATTTACAGTAAGTGTTTCTAAGTAGTATTAATGTACCAGCACTCAAAGTCAATTCCCTAGCTCCTAAAGGAAACCTCCCCCACCCACCTCACATTGTACTTAGCTTTCACAGACTATGAAGGATCTGCAGTTAACTATACTTAGGCCCTTAACTTTTGGCTATTTTTTTTACTTCTTTCTAATAGGTAATGAGGATCTGAGCTCTTCTTAATGTTTACTGAAAGGATTCTACTTTGCTATTTGATTGACTCATTATAAAAGACTCTTAGGAGTACTCAATTGATAGAACCGCTGTACTGGAAAACAAAACAGATTGTTTATAACTCATCAGTTTTCAATCTTGACTAAATTTTTATATTCTGTATATGCTTTTCAAAACAGAGAAAGGCAGTACCTGTTCAGTGTGACTTACAGAAGAATGATCTTAATTGCATTTTGCATTTTCTTTATAAAATGTTTTCAGAAATGCTAAATCTAAGGAAATTTCCAAAATTCGAAGGACCAGTGTCTCCCCTTCCTATATCCATTGTTTTACTTCTTTCAACTTTCAAACAAGACCTGAGTTCTATTACATCCTTTCACTTGAGTCAGAACAAAAATGAACACCACATGACTTAGGTCTTTCTTAAACCATAACACCACTTTTGGTAACAAATTTCTTTCCTTTCCCTACTAAGACATGAAAAGGCCATCCCCATAACCTGGTGGTTTAAAAAAAACACCATTGTTTTCATTTGATTTATTCTCACGTGAACTTGACTCAGCTGCACATCTGTGCTGCACTGATCTTAGGTAGTGTTGAACATCTGGAGGCTTGATTGGTCTAAAATATCCCTAGCTTATTGACATAGCTGATAGTTGATACAGGCTGTTATCTCGAAATTCATCTAGAATCATCAGCCACTATCTGTGGTTGGGTTCTCTCAGAGTATAGTGACTGTGTTCCAAAACAATGAATCCCATTGTGTTCCAAATTGTGGGAAAAAGGAAAAGTTTCTAGAACACAGAACTGGAAGACTGTCACTTCTGCTACTGTCTTCTTCTCAGCCAAAGCCTATATATGTGTAAAAAGTGAGAAATAAGCCTCCTCTCTTGACTAAATTGAAAAAAGGGGTGGGCTCCTTTTTCCACCACACATCAGGTTGTGCTTTTAGGTAATGAAGAATTGAACAAAGAAAATCCTCACTTTTCTGAGCTTGCAGATTAGTTAAGGATACAGAAGAAATTATGCATAAATGAAATTATTATATTAATGATAAATTTTATGATAAAGGGAATGGGAAGTGACTGTGCATGTGTGCTATAATTTTTGATAGTTGTACAGTGAAGACCAAACCAAGGAGGTGTTCTAGCCTTCCAGATAGAGTGAGCATGGGGTTCCTGAGGTGATGGCAGCAAGGCCAGAGAGAAGTAGCAAACAGGTTGTCTGGTAGATGAATCATTTTCTTAACCAATTGCATTAAGGACATTAGAGAGTTTTAGCAAAGCAGCAACATAATCTGGCTCCAAGTTTAGCATGCTCAGCATGGATCCTAACTTTAGGATAGATTATGGGAGAAGAGTAAAACTACTCAGTGGACTACTTACTTCCCTAAAGTGGTTGGGAGATGATGGTGGTTATTCTACTTGGCTTAGATAGAAAGAGATGGTAAATACAATTTTAATTTTAAATAAAATAGACAATATATTGGGAATTTTGATATGAAGTCTGCAGGGAAAAAAAGACAATGAAAGTATGACTTCACTCACTTTGACCTGAGCAACTAGAAGAATGGAGTTTCCTGTTACTTAAGTAAGGTACAACAGAAAGAGATATGGATTTTAGGGGAAAGAGGAAAAATATAAAACACTAAGTTTTCCACGTGACATGTTGAGATATCTATTAAACTTGGAGAAAGAGACATTGAGGAAATAGATGGATTTATAGATGCTCCTCAATTTAAAATGGGATTACATTTTGTTAAACACATTGCAAGATGAAAATGCCATAAACCAAAACGTATGTATGCTAACCTACCAGACATCTTAGTGTGATTTCTACTGATACATGCTTTCACACCACTGCAAAGTTGGAAAGATTTTTATTTGAAGATTCATAAGTCAAGGGCTATTTGTTCAAGGCTGGAGGTAGATGATATGTCCAGACTGGAGGTACAATCTTGGGAAACATTACGTATTGATAGTGCTGCCCTCAGGCACCCCAATAACCTGCAATGACTCACATTTCCACTACACATGTCCATTGTATCCATCCTGCCCTGAAGCAGAGCCTCAACTCTGCAGACAGTGTGGCAGAAATGAGCATGTTTGGCTCCTGAAGGAAGGTCATGAAGACACATTATGGCTTAGGTATTGGTGTTCTGAATTTGCTGCTCTAGAAGAATCCATCCTGCGTGCCATGAAAGCACTCAGTCATTCCAGGGGACTCAGGTAAAGAGGAACTAAGGCCTCTGGAGGACAGCCACCATCAATTTGCTAGCTATTCGAATGGCTGCCTCGGTACTACTAGATGCTACAGCACCAATTAAGCTTTCGGATGTCTGCAGCCATGCCCTGTACCTGGCAATCACCTTTTGAAAAGCACTGAATCAGCACTGTGAAACTAAGGCTCTTTTGACTATTGACCCCCAAAACATAAAAGATCAATTGCTTTTGTTGTTTCAAGTAAAATTGGAGGTGATTTGTTCTGCAGAAGCAAGGTGAAAACACACATGCTATGCAAGGAACAGAGTTTGACTCTAATGAGACCTAAAACATAACAATCCAGGACTGCATAATAGATAACTGGAAGATCTCAAAAGATGCATTAGTGAGAATTCTAAGGGTCCTGGAAAAGAATGTTTGCAAAAAAAATGACTCTTTAAAAGACTGTGAACAAGAACTTAAATTGAAGGACTAATATCAGAAGATGGAGAAAAGGGGATTTTCATCACGTGGAACAGAAACCTTAGCAGCATTGTCACCTGCAATAAAATAGGAAGTAAAAGATATACTTAATAAGCAGGATAGTTTAGCTAAAGGTATGTCAGAAAAAGTGTTAGTGGTTGTCACCTGTTTCTTCTTGCTGCTTATAATAAAATGAAAGTGAAAAAGTTAGATAGTGGAAGTATATAAATTATCCAGGGATTTCTATATTAAAAATAAAAATTTTAACTAATTCATGCCTCTGGAGTTAGAAAATAACTCTTCAAAATAAGAAAATCATTTGCAGGTAAAGATAAAATCTGAGGCATTGTCAGGAAAAATGTTATCTAAAGATGAAGGGTGTTACTGCAGAATCCTTTACAAAGACCTCAGAAATATTTGAAGTCATATATTAAACATAAAAAGTTCCCTCTATGAATCTTAGAGGTACACCACATATGCTCTCTCCATTAAATAATGGGACTTCTGAGTATCTTAGGTGTTTTCCTATAGCATTCATCCAAAAAGCCCAAGGTAGAGAAGAATTTATTAATAAAGGTGGTTTTTTTTAATTGTACAAATCTTCACTAAGAGTCATAAGAGGCCCATGAAGTTTTTTTTAATGAATTATATTTTGTACAAATACTACTAACTTGATTTAAAAGTGGAAGGGAGAATAAAAAAGAAAAAAATGACCTTGGACTTCTAAATTATTATGGTCTGGAACCATACTGAAATTCTATTCAGTTAAAAATACCAATTATTTATCATGGAAAAGAAAGCATGGTTTGGAACATGATATCAAGATCTCAAGTGTTGGATTTAGGCATCAAAATGAGCAATCCCCAGATACTGGAGATGAACTTTAATCACGAGATGCAATCTATGCCCAGCACAACTTCAGAACTGCTTGAGAGCAATTTATGTTATTCCTGAGGGCTCTTTTAGAAAGGCAGACTTTAAGGCAGTTTTCCCTGTTGTCCAGCCTATGTATATTAGGTATGTTAGGGGTGGGAAACTTGTCTCCAGCTCCATAGGCCTTCAGATCAATAGAAATTTTACATGGGGAGATGGAATCTATGAAAATAACCTGAGGAGCCTCAGTCACATCTGGGCTATATTAAATTACATTTTAATACGCCTGAGCTGCTATAAAAATTCATATAAACAACAGAAATTTATTTCTCACAGTTTTGGAGACAGGAAAGCCTAAGATCAAGGCTTTGGCAGATTCAGTGCCTAGTGAAGGCCCACTTTCTGATTCATAAATGGTGGCTTTTTTCTTAATCCCCACATGGGGGAAGGATTGAGGAATTTCTCTTGTGCCTCTTTTACCGTGAACAAATCCCATCCATGAGAACTCTGTCCCCATCATCTACTCACCTCCAAAAGGCTCATCTTCCTTATATCCTAGGGGTTGATGTCAGCCTGTGAATTTCAAGGGGATTCAAACTTTCAAACCAATGCAGATAATCAGATGCTTGTCCTCTGGTCTGCACCTGATTCATGAATGGATGAGATTTTGAAGGGTTTTGGGAAAAGAGTAAATCATTTTGTAGGTGGAAGAGTTATGAATTATTAGGGGCCAAAGGGTGAACTATAAAAGCCAGCCTCAAAGATGGCTCCCAGTAAGTCAATCTGTCCGCTTTGACACTAAATAAGAGATATCCCTGAAACTGGTGGAAATGAAGGTGTGTGACTTCCTATTTGGAGAGGTCTACACAGAGATTAAATGGAGACCCTGGAGACCAACAGTACTAACTTTCCAGCTGTGTAGTATAAGACACACTGGAGGTGCATCCTGTGGCTCCGGTGGTCAAGCCCCAGATGACGTTAACGCCTGATGACATCTTATTGTAACTTTATAAGATACCACAATCAACATTGCTCAACTGAGAAACTGTGAGATATAACAAGTGACATGATTATTTTTATTTTAAGCCTCTAATTGTTGAATCAATTTGTCATATAGGATAGATATATAAAACAGAGGTGATTTATAAGTATGAGATTATGTGTGATCACTAAGTGCAGAGAGATACAAAAAGAAAAAGAGATCTAAAGACTGATCCCAGAGACACTTCAACATTTAGACATCCAATGGTGAACCAGCAAAGGAGACTTGAGGCTAGAGAAAGAAAGAAAATCAGGTACATGAGATATCCTGAAAGTCAAGAGAAGAAAGTATTTCAAGGATGAACAGTGTCAAATTCTGCAGATGGTCAAGAGGGATGAGAATTGAGCACTAGATTTAGTATGTAAAATTCATTAGTTATGTTAATAAGAGTAATTACAGAAATATGATTTAAGTTAGTTGAAAATGCATGGGAGGAGAAAAATCAGAATCAGTGAAAGTAGAACAATCAGAAGGAAATTCGTCATGAAGAAAAAAACCAATAAAGCAAAAACGTGAATATATCTAGACTTCCCTCCAAAAGACACTGACCTAGGAACAGCAAAAACAACAACAAAATGAGTACTATTTCAATTCCTCATGGAAATCCACAAGTTCAAAAATGTACTGGAAAATGAAAGTATTATGAAATTCATTTTTACTTCATATTTGAAAAGATGAGTGGCCAGAATTGATAAGAAAAGTAAATCTACCAAAAGCTGCAGAACATACACATGGCTTCCTAAATGATGCACTGGAGAGAGTCCCACTTGTCACAAATTCACATCATTACACACTCTTCACAATAAATATAAACAGAGCTGAGTCTCAGTAATTACATGATGAATGTGCTGTTGTATTGTGTCAGACAACTGTTATATTGCTCCACTTACCATTAAAAAATTAAACAGTGAGAAGAAGATGCTTTGATCCCAGGAAAAGAAATACTCTTGCATCTATAGTTCCTGAAATCATTATATAAATAATAGATTATTATCAAGCATTTTGAATGCTTTGGAACAAGGGTAAATTATTTTGTGTGATTATTGCTTACTTACAAAATGGATAAAAAGTGGAGACTCAAGAAGTCAGAATACAAATATTTGAGTAGAATATTTTGCCCATATGGTAACAAAGATTAATAAATCCATTCCATGAAGGAGTATAATTTAATCATGGAGATAAAAAGGATATAGGCTTAAATTCCAGCCTGCCACTTTTTAACTATAGTATCCCAAGCAAATTACTTAACTAACTAATTTCAGTTTACTTGCTTATAAAGACAATAATAACAGCCTTGCAAGAAAAGTTAAAAGAAAGCACTAAGATAGTGCTTATCAGTGGATGGGTATGTTAGGCAGCTTAAGTTGCCATGACAAAATACCACAGACTGTGAAATTTCTTTTCTCACCGACTAAGAGCCTGCATATCTGAGATCTGGCTTGCTGAGGGCTCCCTCCTGGGTTGCACATGGCCACCTTCTTGCTGTGTACTCACATAGCCTTCTGATAACATGTGATCCTTCAGGAGAGCTCATCTTCATGACCCTATCTAATCACAATCATCACCTCCCCAATTACATCTCATTTTGTTTCTTAGTATGAGGGATTCAGCCCATGGATTCTTAACAATTGAGACACATCCCGAGGCTTTTTCATTTTTATTTTTTAATTGGAGACAGGATCTCTCTAACTTGCTTAAGACCTCACTAAGTTTCTGAGCCTGACTTTGATCTTGTTATCCTCCTGCCTCAGTCTCCCAAGCCGCTGAGATTACAGATGTGCACAATCATGTGGGGTGCCAATATTCCATCTCTAGAAATCATCACATTGGGGTTAGGACTTCCACATCAGAATTTTGGTGGGACACAAGCATTCAGTTTATTAGAAAGGGTGATGAAAAAGAGATAAACATAATGGAATGTTAGTAATTGTTACAGAGACTCTGCGGTAATTAAATTTACTACTAATGAAAATATGAATCCTAACATTTTTCCTGTGAGATTTTATTTTCAGTTTTGCTAAACACAGCGCTGCAATAGATTTTCTTTCCTTTATAAAAAATTGTTTTGTATTTATTATAAAAATACTTTGTGTTGAAGGTGGGCAGATTTGGTTCTATACTTTGAGAGTAACATCTGTGCCATTACACCTAGCACAATGCCAGGAACACAATAAGGATTTTGAGGATGTGTGATGAATGAGTGACTGGAATTACACCCTCTACATGCATTCTTTTCATTTTTATGCCTGCCATGAACAAATAAAATCTGAAAAGGTAGAAAATGCTGTAACTCATCCTAAAGAAAGGCATATAATAAAAACATAACATGAAAAGCTATTTTTAAAATTCTGCATTAAATGTTTGTTGATACAGCCTACACTCAAATTTCTTCTGCTATCTCTTTGTACTCTGAAAAGTGGTTCTCCACACTAAACTGGCCTTTGTAAAAATGTGTTATTGGCAGGGAAATTAGCAGACAGACTTGGCTCTGGTTTTTAATGGAAATGTAATCAGCAGTCTGTCTTTATGAGGGTACACTGCTATCACCAAATATCCACTTAGGTGGTGAGGCCAAGACTGGAGGCAGCCGTCCAAAAGCATTAACATCCCCCAGGTGACAATAAAAGGATGAAAAGTGCTCATGGGGAGAGGATCCATTTCAGATTTCCTAGTATTTTAGAAGTAAAAGAGAAAGTTGGTCATTTTATATATATCAATTTAGTCTACTAAGGTTCTCTACATTTGCCAATAAAAGACTTTACCATCCATCCAATGACAACTCCCAGTGCATTTGTTAGTTGAAGGGTATATTCCCCTTGCAATCATGCAAAAGCCTTCAGAATAGCTACATACCATTCCCGTGGCACACAACACCTTTCATCATTCAGTCTCTTATTTTCCAGTCCAGTAACCTCTCTTGGTGTTGTTCTCCTCAATTGTACTTTTACTTTCTAATCATGCATTTGATTAGGTGTTTTTGTATTTTTGCATACTCTTCTGCTCACTCTGGTTGTCTTTCTCCCTGTCTTGTCTGGAAAAGTCTTTAATATCATCCTAGACCAAAGACAAGCATCACTCACGCTATGGAATGGGAGCATGCCAGGAGGATCTAGGAGGAAAAACCCTCCAGTTATTTTCTAAATTTTTGAAAGGAAAGGAAGAAGATAGATTGTCCCTGTTTGCAGTTGACATGAACAGTCAGTCCACCAAAAACTCTTAGGCCTAAGAAACAAACATAGAATACAAAATTAACTTGCAAAAGTTAGCAGCAGAAATTATATGCACTAACGACTGTACAAAAAATAAAAAAGTATATGTAATAGTTTAAAACTTAAACACCTATGAATAAATTTAACTGCGGAAGTGAAAGATCTGTTGATTCAAAATTATAAAACTTGATGAGAGAAATAGATGATAAAAAATGGAAAAATATCCCATGCTCATGAACTACAAGAATTAGTTTTGTGAAAATGTGTACACCATACAAAATTTTCTACAGATTTTGCAATTCCTATCAAAATACTACTGATACATTTTACAGAAAAAGAAAGACAATTCTAAAATGTGTATGGAAACACGTACACACAAACAGATAGTGGAAACAATCTTGAGCAAAAAGAAGCAAGCTACAGGCATCAAAATACATGATTTCCAAACTGTAGCAATGAAAATGGCACGGCATGGCATAAAAACAGATGTACAGGATTCGAAGATGGTGAGCTGCAGGGAGACTGCTTCTCCATAACAGGACAAAAGTCTCCAGGAGCCGCCTTGCTGCGAGGTGCACATAAGGGAAAATCACTGCTGGAGAACAGCACCAGTCAGTGGGAGATTTCTGGAGAATCAGAGATTTGGGTGCAGCAAGTGGAAAAGAGGGATTATATTTGTCACAGCCAGGTCACAGCATCTGAGATTCCCCATTGCTCCCAATCTGCACAGGAGAGAGGGAGAAGCTGAACCATATCGTGGTCAGATCTACCATGGAAAAACTGAGTTCTATAAGGAGTCCTTCATTGGGTCCAAACTGGGGAACCCCTGTTGCACCTCCACTGTGAGAGAGCAGGGCCTCTCAGTTGTCTGCAAGGTGGAGGGGCAAGAGTCATTTTGAACAGACTGTTTGGCAGTAGAGAGTCAAATGTTTAGCATGGGCTACTCCTTCATTCTGCCAGGACCCAACTATGGTTCAGAGGCTGAATCAAGAAAAGCAGGCATGGGATAGGCCTAGACCTCTAGGGGATCTGGGATAGTGGAGTGCAGGGGAACCTAGCTCGGCCCTGTCCCCACTGCATGCACTGTTGGAGGGCTCATGTGACAAGCTAAATTGGGTCAGGAGTACGCAAGAGAATGCAGTCTGAGCATAGACTATCTGGAGGGACTGTGTATGTAAGCAGCAGAGGGAGCATTGCTCTGCATTCAACCCCCTGTGCCTAGATTCCAGGAAGTCTCCTGACTTTCAGAACTCCAGGGAGGCCAGCATAGGCAAGCCCTTGGGGCATTCATTATCCTGAATCCTTCAGGGAAGTCTCCACCCAGCAAAGCCCAGGAGATTGAGCTAGGCACCCAGTCCTCACAGGAGATCATAATTCCTGACTGTGAAACCTGATAACAAAATTGAGGTGGACAGTGAACAGCTGCTCCTCAGTGAGCATAATTCTAATTTTCCCTTAAGAATCTTTTTTGTGGGGGCTGGAGCAGTGGCTTAGAGGTTACGATGCTTGCTCAGCATGCACAAGTGCATGGGTTCAAACCCCAGCACTCACGTACACAACTAAGTGTCAGAGCAATTAAACCATGTGGAAACTCAATAAAAATTGATTCTCTCTGTCTCTGTCTCCCTCTCTCTCTCTCTCTCTCTTTCTCTCACTGTCCTTCTCTCTTTAAAAAACATCTTTTTGTTTTCTGTTTTTATGCTTATTTGTGTGTCATGGATAAGTCAATTGGTTCAGTACATATGAACATACTAGCTGGGTTTTTTTGGAGTGTGTGTGTGTGTGTTGCTTGTTTTTTGTTGTTTTTTTAACTTTTTTTTACTTTTTCTCTTTTTTCTATTTTCTGTTTCTTCTCTCCTTTTGTATTTTCCTTTCTCTCTAAACTCCCTTCATTCCTGAGTATTTTCTTCAATGTAAATGTTTATCCTTGCCCTACCTGTTGAGGGTTGGGATTTTGATCAGTACATTTAGTTTTTGGATAGTATTGAGCCTCAGTCACAAAGATCTCCTCTACTTCCTTGCACACTTTCTTTTGGTATCACCCAGTCCATTAATATCTCTTTCATCCTTCCTTTACTTTAGTACTTCTGTCTTTTCTCCCTCTCATTAATGTTTACCAGCAGGCTTATTACCTCTTAACTCTAATTGGTTTATACAGTTTGACGTCCCACCATTAATACTATGTAACCATCACCACTTTGAATGCCAAAATAAAAAAAATTATTGTATGCTTTGAAGCCTGACATAGGTGATGGTTGAATACTATTGTCACAGAAGGAAATTGCCAACACAATCATTAGTCTCATAGGTGGAATTTAACATTGAAATCAATACAGTTGGTACTAAGTAATAAATTTAATGCTATTTATTGTAAGCATTTTTATTCCTATTGATGGTTTTTCATCAGCTCATGAGAAGCTGGAGATTGTAAGGGACACTAACAGTTCACAGCGTATGGATTTGACTGCTGAAATCAACGTTCCTGACAAAACCCCAACTTGAATAAGGGATGGTATAACATTCCCAATCAGCCGCAAGGACCCAAACAGGAACAATCAGAAAGGGATATCAGGCCATACCTTCTGATGCTGACCTAGACATCAAATCCAGTGAAAATCTTCAGAACAAGTAAGTCAATAACTCACAATAGCTCACACACAGAATTAGAAGAAAAAAAAAAAATCTGCTTAATTTAAGGAGAAAGAAAAATACCTTCAACAAATAAGGACACAGTCTAACACCCCCCAACAAAAGAGTCCACTGATAAGGGGTTGGATGAAAACCAAGAGAATAACAACAACAATATGATTACCAAGATGATCAAAGATTAAAAGAAGATTTAAAGAAGGAATTCAGAGAGCAACTACAGGAGATGAAAGAAAAATTCATCAAAGAAATAAATATAGTGAAAAGAAGCATGATAGAACTCCTAGAAGTGAAAGATACAATCACTCAAATTAAAAAGAAATCAATTGAATAATTCAATACTAGATTACAATCTGTAGAAAATAGAACAATAGCTGCTGAAGAAAGACTCTCTGACATTGAAGACAGGCAAAATAAGTTTGAACTCACAGAAGAGAGTAAAAGGAAAAAACTCAATGAATATGATCAAAATATTCAAGAGTTCTAGAATAACATTAAAAGAACAAATCTGAAAGTCATTGGGATAGAATAAAACATGGAGGTACTAAATGTAAGCATAAAAAATCCTTAATGTGATAATTACAGAAAATTTCTCTTATATTAGAAATCAGATAGACATGCACATAAAGGAGGTGTTTAGTACTCCAACTAGACCTAAAAAATAAAGAAACTCATCAAGGCATATCATGTTCAAAATGCTTAATAGAGAAAACAAGCAAAGAATATTAACTGCAAGAAAGAAGCATTAAGTCACACTTAGAGGCAAATGAATAAATAAGGATCACTTCAGATTTCTCACCTCAGATCCTAAAAACAAGAAGGGCTTGGAATGAGATATTCCAAACCCTGAAAGAAAACAACTATCAGTCAAGGATACTACATACCCAGCAAAACTCTATTTCAAATTTGAGGGAGAAATAAAAACATTTTATGACAATAATAAAATAAAATAATTCATGAACACAAAATCAGCTCTACAAAGAATACTCAAAGAACACATTTCACATAAAGAAATGAACAATCAATGCCCAAACTCCATAAGCTGAAGAAGCTCAATAGTCAGCTAAATGAGAACCAAGAGAGCACAAAATACAATGAAAATCACAGTGGCAATAAACCAAAAACATATATCCATATTAACAGTGAATTTTAATTGTATCAATTCCCCAATCAAAAGGCATAGATTAGCAGAATGCGTCAAAAAACCAAATCCAAAAGACATCTGTATGTTGAAGATAAAACTATAGAGAAAAGTCTACAAGATATATGGCCCAAGAAAACAGGCTTGTGTAGTGATTCTAAGATCCAATAGTGTAGATTTCAACCAAAAATTAATCAGAAGAGACAAAGATGACCAGTATATCTTAACAAAGGCATTAAACCAACAAGATGATGCAACTATTGTAAACATTTATACCCTAATTTTCAGTGCACCCAACTACATATAAAGGATACTTTTTAGCTTTAAATCCTTTATAGACCATAATTAAATAGTACTGAGGACTTCAATACACACTTATCACCACAGACAGGTCATAAAAAATAATAATAATAAAGATACCTCCAGCCTAAACAACACCTTAAATCAAAAGGACTTAATGAACATCTATTGAATATCCCACTCTAAAACAATTGAATTTACCTTCCTCTCAGCAGCAAATGGAACTTTTTCCAAAATAGATTATATTCTAGTTCACAAAGCAAATCTCAGCAAATATAAAGAAATTTGAAATAATTACATGTATCATATATATATATATATATATATATATATATATATATATATATATCCTGATATAATTTTAGCTGAATTCTACCAGACCTTTACAGAAGGACTAACACCTCTCTTTATAAAGTTATTCCAAGAATGGAAAGGGATAGAACACTCCCAAACACTTTTTATGAAGTAAATACATAACCCTGACAACAAAATTTGACAGACACATCAAGAAACTAAAATTACACACCAATATCCCCGTGAACATAGATGCAAAAATCCCTAATATAACACTAGCCCGTTACATTCAAAAACATATCAGAAAAATTATACACCATGACCAAGTGGGTTTCATTCCAGGAGAGCAAGGGTAGTTCAATATACTCAACTCAATAAATGTGATCCATCACTTAAACGAAGCAAGGATAAAAACCACATGATCACCTCAATGGATGCAGAATTTGCCTTTGACAAAATCTAACAATCATTTATGTGTAAAACACTGGAGAAGCTAGGGATTAAAGGATCTTACCTTAACATTGTAAAGGCCATTTGTGACAAATCCATAACCAGCATTGAACTAAATGGAGAAAAACTGAAATCATTCACACAAAACTCAGGAACAAGACAGTGATGCCCATTGTCACCATTCTTATTCAATATACTTCTCAAAACATTAGCAAAAGCAATCAAGCAAGAGATGGAAATCAAAGGGATACAAGTAGGTAAAGAAGAAGTCAAACTATCTCTATTTGCTGATGATATAATCCTGTATCTAGAAGATCAAAAAAAAAATCCACTGAAAGACTGCTAGAATTTATCAATAAATTTGGCAAAGTAGGCAAAGTAGCAGGATACAAGCTCAGTACCCATAAATCAATAACTTTACTAACTATTCTCCCACAGTGACTCAGCCAGGGATGAAATCATGAAAATAATCCCATTCACAATAACCTCAAAAAAATTTGAGAATTAATCTAACCAGGGAATCAAAAGATCTCTACAAGGAAAATTATAAAACTTTGAAGAAAGAAATAAAAGATCTGAGAAGATGGAAAGATACCCCATGTTCTTGGATAGGAAGAATTAATATAGTCAAAATGGCCATTCTTCCAAAAGCACTGTATAGGCTCAATGCAATCCCATCAAGATACCAATGACATTCAATTCTTAGATCCATTTAGAAGAATAAGAGACTACAGAGCTGGAGTTACAAAAGAAGCATGGTAGTAGTATCAAAATAGTCATGAAGACCAATGGAATAGAATGGCAGATACAGAGACTAAAGCAGAATTTTAAAGCCATCTGACATTTGATGAAGGTGGCAAAAATCGTAGGAACTGAATCAGATATCTTACAACTGTTAGAAGAGAAAATAAGGTCAACACTTCACCATATAGGAGCTTCACAAACTTCCTTAAGAAGACCCCCAAAGTGCAAGAATTAAAACCAAGAATCAACAAATGGGATGCCATTAAACTAAAAAGCTTCTGCACAGCTAAGGAATCACTTAAGAACATTAAGAGAAAGCCTACAGTCTGGGAGAAAATCATGGCAAGTCATGCCTCTGACAGGGGTCTAATACCCAAGATGTACAAAGAACTCAAAAAACTTAATACTAAACACACCAATAACCCAATCACTGAAGGGTCAAAACAGCTAAACAGGAACTTCTCAACAGAAGAATTGAAAAAGGCCAATAAATATATTTAAAAAAAGGTTCAACATCTCTAGCAATCAGGGAAATGAAAATAAAAACTTAATTAATATTTTACCTCACTCCAATCAGAATGGCAAAGATCAAGAACACAAACAACAACAGATGATGGAGAGAGTGTTGGGAGAAAGGAATCCTTATACACTATTGGTTGGTTGACAAACTATAACAACCACTTTGGAAAGCAGTATGGAGACTCATCAAAAAAAAAAAAAATTAGGGATGGAACCACTGTACCATCCAGCTGTCCCACTCCTGGGTATCTTCCCAGAAGATATAAATTCAGCATACTACAGTTACACATCTACAACAATATTTGTAGCAGCACAATTCATAATTGCTAAATTATGGAATCAACCCAGATACCCATCATTGGTTGAATGGATCAAGAAACTGTAGTATATATAAACAATGTAGTTCTGCTCAGCTATTTTAAAAAATGAAATCATGGCCTTTGCTGACAAATGGATGGAAATGGCAAAAATCATACTGAGTGAAATTAGCCAAACCCAGAAACTTAAGAATCAAATGTTTTTTTCTTGTATACGGAAGCTAGAGTGAAATATAGGAAAGAATGAGAGAACAAGAAGTTTAGAAAATAGTCTCATCAAACCCGCATTCCCAATTGAACTCAGGGCAGCCTTGCAGACTAGGGGTGGGGAGTGAAGAGGGGAAGGGGGAAAGAGGAGAGGGAAAGGATGGAGTGGGTAACGGGAAATATGTTATGTATACATGAATGAAAATGTAACAACAAACCCCTTCTATGTGTAAAACTATAGATCACCAATTAAAAAAAAAGATGCACAGACCAATATAACATAATCATGAACTCAGAATTAAATCCATATATTTATAGCCAGTTGATTTTCAACAAAGAAGCCAAGAACACTTGGGTGCTCATGCAATAGAGAAAGAACAGTCTTTTCAACAAATGTTGCCGAATCTAGATATCCCACACACACAAAACTGAAATTAGACCTTATGTCACAACATATTCAAAAACCAATTCAAAGTAGATTTAAGATTTAAATACGACACATCAAAGTCCGAAGCCACTAGAAGAAAACAGGCAGAATTCTCTATGACATTGGTCTGGTCAATGTTTTTGTGTATATAACCCCCCAAAATGCAGATACTAAATGTGAAAATGCATAAATAAGATTATGTCAAACTGAAAAGCTTCTAAATAAGAAAGGAAGAGCCAGCAGAGTGAAGAGATAATCTACAGAATAGAGAAAATATTTTCAAACTGTGGTTTGAAGGATTATATATCCAAATATATATAAGGAAAGCAAATGACTCTGTAGTAATAAAATGATCTAATTAAAGAATGAGTAAAGGACCCAATTATACATTTCTCAAAAGAAGACACAAAATGGCCACTAGTTATGTGAAAAAAAAATTCAATATCAGTAATCATCAGGGTAATGCAAATTAAAACTCAGGAGATGATACATTACACCTCTTAGGCTGGCTAATATTTAGCAGATTAAAAAATAAGAACTGGAAAGAATAGGGAGAGCACAGGAAATGGAATGTGTATTGGAATGAACTTCTGTATGATACAGCAATCCTACTTCTGCTGTATATCTAAAGGAAATGGAATCAATATACCAAAGATATCTGCACTCTTGTTTTCAGTGTAGCATTTTTCACAATAGATAAGATACAGTGCCTATCAACAGCTGTATAGATTAAGAAATCTGGTATATTTACACCAAAGAATATTATTCAGTTTTAGAAGTAAAGGTAATTCTGTCATTTGTGACAACATGAATGAACTTGGGGAATATTATATTAAAAGAAATCAGTTACAAAGAGACAAACAGCACATGTTCTCACTTATACATGAACCCTAAAAAAGTAGACCTCAAAAAAGTAGGAAATGGAGTGGTGTCTACCAGAGGCTGGGGCAATGTTAGTCAAAGGATACAAAATTTCAGTGACACAGAATGAACAAGAAATTAATTGTACAATATGTAACAACAGTTAATAACTATCTATCATATTCTTGAAAATTGCTGTGAGAGTAGATTTTAAGTGTTTTCATCAGAAAAAATGGAAAGTATGTGAGGTAATGTTAATTTGATTCATTTAGCCACTCCACAATGTACAGGTATTTGAAAACATCATATTGTACATGATAAGTACATAGGAATTTTGTCAATTAAAATTAATTTTTAAAAGAGTAAAAATTGACAAGTGGCAAAAAGTTATGAAGTGAACCAAAGGAGTACTGAGTATATTATGATAATGGCCATTATATTTAATTACCCTTATAAAGAGTTGTTTAATTATATAGCTCTCTCAAGGCAAGTAACTGCTCTGTGAAAACTCAGGTATCTAAATGAACAATGGGTCATACTTACCTGAATGCTTATACCTGCTGCATCATGACTTTCATACGGAGGAGGAACATCTTCTGTTTAATTACTTAGTTGTGTTCATCATTACAGAATTAACCAACATATTTCCCACGATTCTGTCAATATGATCATGGTGAAGAGATGTTGACTAAGAATCACTGCAACATATTTTAATATTATACATATACTTCTCATTTTAAACCTTTGCTGGCTTCTATTTGCATAATGCTTTGAATTTTATAGTTTTTTAAATTAAATGCATAGCCCTTCTCATTCATTTTCTTCAGAAAATATTTATTGCCGTGTATATGCTAGAGATTCTGCTAGACTTTGGAGAAGGAGTGGCTGCTAAATAAGAATTATCTCTGCTTCACCTGCTAAACTTCTATCTTCCACTGCTCTAGGAGTTTAAATATCAGTGATTCCCAATTTGATGGCTTAGTTTGTACTCACAAGCCTGCATTAAACTAATTCATTGTGCTACTATGTCCCTAATAGGAATTGCACATACAACTTTCCTGACATTCTATTTTTGTTGTTGTTCGCTTAGTTAAATACAAGGACTTGCCATGGTCTTAGTTTTTATTCTACTTTTTATTGGTTCTTTATAGTTTACACATGGTAGTAGAATTCATTTTGACAAAATTATTAAACCATGGAATGTAACTTTTCTCATTCTATTTCCTGTACCTCCCTCCATCCCCTTATCCCTTGTCCCTTCTTTCTATTGATCTTTCTGCCATTTACCCATAGGTTTGTTTTTAATTAGTTCCTTGTGAATGTACATAATGGTGATCTTCACTGTGGCGTTTTCATATATGTCCATTGAAATGTTCTGTCAGATTTACTCCACGCTCTTTCTTTTTCCCATCCCTCCTCCCTTCCTCTCATTCCCCTTTGTCTACTCCACTAATCTTACTTTATTCTTTCCCATCCCCTTGTTTTAAATTAACTTCCATTCTTGATCAACTACGAGATTTTGAGAATTTTACAGATGGCCTTCTCTTTCTTGCCTGGTTTCACAGCACAAAGAGAAAAAGAAATTATTTAGAATAATGTAATTCTTTCTCAACCTTGGTGACTATCTTTTATTCAGAAAACATTTCTCTGCCACAGATTTTTTTCTCCTTATTCGTTTCCTACCAGGGTCGGTATCCATACACTAGAAAAAAAATGCTCTTTTCTTTCTTAAAATTCTTTTAATTAAAAATCTTAACTATGGAGCTGGGGATGTATCTCAGTGACAATTGCCTATTGTCTAACTTGTGCAACACCTGGATTTTATCTCCAGCACCTAAAAGAAAAAAGAGAAAGAAAGAAAGAAAGAAAGAAAGAAAGAAAGAAAGAAAGAAGAAAAGAAAAGAATCAACATACAATCAATGATTTATATGCATATATATGTATAAAGGCGTCAAGCAAGTTCAGTTTAATAACGTCAAAATACTTTTTAAAACAATAGATGGGGGCTGGAGCGATGGCTCAGGGGTTACAGTGCTTGCCTGATATACATGAGGATGTTGGTTCAAACCCTAGCACCACATACATAATGAAATGTTGAGCAATGAAATAAATAAAATTGTTTCTCTCTTTCTCTTTCTTTTTCTCTGTGTCCCTCTCCCTTTAAAAAAAAATGGATGGATTAATGGTTTTTAAGAGACAGGAGTAAAGATAATTCTCTAAAGCCCAAAATTTAATTCTGAATCATAGATGTTCCCAAATTCTACTTACAATATTTCATTTTATATTTATCTGGTGATTGTGTTTTTTTTTTTCATTGCAAAATTCACAGTATGTTTTCAAAGTTGGTCTGTTCACTTATATGGTCAAACTCCATTGATCTTATTTATAACTAAACCTCTTCTGACAACCAAATGGCAAGATGCTTTTAGTTCCCCATTTCCCTGAAATTAGCAAGGCCTTGTCGTTAATTTTGACCAATGATTTGTGGAAAGCATCTGTTTTAGACCAAAGCATTTTAAATGTTAGTGAAAGACTCTCTAGCACTTGTTTGCCTTCTGACTGTGCAACCTGAGAAACTTGGTAATCATGTCTTCCAGATGGTGCTGGTATAAAGTAGATGGTAGAACCTCCCACAACCTATGTTCCTGAGAATTATAGAACAGGAGCCCCTGCTGATCTGAATGGCATAGTATAAACAAGACATGGAGACTTAATGATGTCTATCCCAGCCTAACTAATGCAGTCTTCCATGGTATCAGAAGCAATTGCACAGGTAAACCAGGTCATTCATGGCTTCATCCTTTTCTGAGTGAACAAGCAGGTCAAACTATGAGGTTAATCTACAGATGTGACAGTCACTGCTTCTTCCAAAACAGTATAAATATGTGTCATAATTAGGTGACAAAAGGTATTCAATTATCTTCAAAGATCCTATGACAGCAATATTTGTCCATTTATTTTTTCCCAGTACTTGATTTGTTTGATTTCTTTCTAAATGTGCCACTTATTATTTTTGTGTAGAATCAATCCGTTACTCTTTGGAAGTATCTCTCTGGAATATTGCCCCAGACTCAAATGCTACATGGGAAAAGTCAGAATTATAGAATAACCAATCATAATTGTATATACTATGATTATTCATACTATTTATACTTCCAAAGAAGGTAAATTGGGTTTACTTTTGCTGAACCATTCCATTTAGAGCTGTCATTCAACATACAGAAAATATTTTTCTCCTTGTGTTCAAAGGACATTCAGAATGTCTCCTCAAAGAGAGATGGAGCAGTGGTGAAAGATGGAACAGTAATTTTGTGCCAAATCATTCCAAACATCAATATGAATAATTGCAAAATTAATTCCATTGTACATAAAATATTTTAACTTTAAAATGAAGCTTTCATTTTTCCTTAGAAAAAGGTAAAATTGCTTTTCTATTTCTAAGATCACTCTATGCCAAACAATTACTTCTATTCACAATTAACCTTTTGACTGTGGTGGATTCTGTCAAGTAGGCAAAATTTAATAGTGAATACAGATTGACATAGACCTTGCCCACTAAAAGACTGCTTAACCAAAACAAATATCTGAACATAATCAGGTAAAATTATCTTTGCTGAAGGGAAAAGAAGTGTAATAACCAGTCTTTATCAGATTATAATAAGAAAGTATTCTAAAACCTTAATGTCTTTTTCAAAATTTTATATCTCACTCTTCTATATTTCCATTTCTTATCAGCTTTGCTTTGGCTTCATTTTGGATGTCTTTATTAAGGGCATAACCTTCTCACAGTAGAGGGAAAGGGCACTGGTGGGACCATGAGAAGGCATTTTGATCTTCACTCTACTGTGGCACACACCATTTTACACACATTTCATTTACCAAAGCAACGTGCATAGTCAAGACTCATGTCAACACAGTGGGAGAGGCAATAATTTTTTGGAAACAATAATAAAATCTAAGAAATTAAGTTCTTGCAATATACAGTCTCATTTGAAAAGAATTCGATTCAGGCCATCTAGTGACTTCACTGTTTTTATTCTTCCCAAATCATATATAGTTGTTTACCTTCTAATCACTGCAGAAACATCACTGGGCCTAGAGGGACCTAGCAGAGTATAAACCAGAACACCTAACTAACAGCCTTCTGCATGACTCACCACTTAACTCACTGCAGCATTCCTGAATCTAATCTGTGTTAGGCTCTATACTTCATTACTTTAGAAAACTGTAATCCGTGTGGCAATTTATGCCTTAGCTGACTTCTGTAAAATTCGGCTCATTCTTGGATATCATGCAGCAGTTGCAATGGGCATTGGTGGAGGTAACAGTTCTGGTAGTAGCAGAAGTAATTAAAAAACTCATTTCATCTCACAATAGACCAATAGGGCACCATGGAGTATAAAGATAAAAAAGTGGAGTCACACAAGGGAGCTGTTCTTCCTCAAATTCCCACCATTGGAAAATGATGGCTCTGAAACTGGAATCCAGTCCATGTGACTGCAGAGCCCTGCCCTTCTACATTGGTCTGTAGCACTGCCATCTTTCTGTTTAGGCTGCTGACTTATACTTGTATTGTGACAGAACTTTGTAAAATTTCTTCTAAAGAAAAAAATCATGTTAATAGAATAAATATGTGAGGCCAACAAGTTACTTCCCCTTAACTTCCTTTTATGACATTATAAAAATAAAATCCAATTAGAGGGAAAAACCATCTCCAAAGATGCTAATAGTCCTAATCTGAGTACATATGTATTCAACTTTTCTTCAGTGTTGCCTGAAAGAAGTACAAATTTTGGGTCAAAATTATTAACATATTTTGAATAATATCCTGTTTCCTTTAATATAAAACTATGTGGTACCCTTTATATGCACTCATTATCTACTTTTCTTAGGGTTTTTTATTTATTTTATTCAGAAATTTATTTGTTGAACAATTAAACAAGCTTCTAATGAAATAATATAATATATAAATTCTGAAAATTAAATTTACCCCCAAGGCCCCCCAATTACCCACCCTTATCCCTCCCCACTCCTTCCCAATACATCTCTACAAATGCCTTAGGTTGTATGACATTACCCCTTATCCGGATTTAAAACATGGTAATGGATCTCCTTTCTCAATGGCCAGGGTCTAGCTCTAGCCTCCACAGATGAGTGAAGACATTCGACCCTTGGTTCTCTGTGTTATAAAGTCTATTTTTAAAATGTTATTTATAATCATCAATTTTCTAAGATGTACATGAATATATTCTCTTTCGAATCAACTAGATTTATTATTGTGATGAATGTTAAATATGTGTTGCTTCTTTTATATATATTTTTAAAAGGTAAGTGTAGACACATTCAAAATCTAGGGTTGACCTGAGGAGACAGATTCATGAATTGGGTGGTACCAGACCTCAAGGTGCTGGGCTCCACTGAGGAGGGTATAAGGAGAAAATGTTTGTGCAGTATTTGAGGAGGCAAAACAAAAAAAATACTTCATTGGTAAAACTGAAAGTCCCCACCTAGAGTTAATTGATAGTTTCCAATTACCAAAGTCCTTAGTTACAAATTAGTTGGTGCTTTCTAACTGGTTAAGAGCAAGTTTCTTTTTACATTTCTCAGTGAATTGTGATTCCGTTTGCTTAGATAGGAACCCAAGGTGCTGGAGCTATCTGACCTAATCAATTCCCAATTAATTTTTTTTAAAAAAATATATACAACCTTTTTTTCTTTGACCTTATTTCTGAAGTATATTAGTAGCCGTGATTATTATATATTACTCTTTTTGAGATTACACACAAATTCCTGAGCAAACCAAGAGATTATTAGTGCTTCTTTCAGACAACACTGAGGACAAGATGAATACGTATGTGTTCAGAGTAGGGCAATTAGCATCCTTTGGCTATGGTTCTAAAATCACGTAACTGAAAAGTTAATGATTGTGGAATCATAAGACATAAGTTGTGTGCTGACTTTATTAACACTTCACACATTAGCAAACACATTTAAACCTTATTTCAGTGTTGTATTTGACTATCTTTCCTACTCTAATATTCCTGCTACACTGGCCACAGGGTAATACTTTCTCATTAGAAATAATAGGCAAAAATGTTTTCAATTTCTTTTTTAACTGGAGAATGGAATCAATCACTTGCCTTCAAGAACTTGCTTAAATCTTTATTTTCACCAATAAGAAAAAAAAAGCAAAGAACTCAAGAAGCTAGTTAAAAGGAAATATTTTAAGGGACATGATACAGATTAATATACAAGTAATATCTCCTACCAAGACAATTAATTTGTTTCTGCTTCATCTGTAGACCCTAACTCATAGATCTTAGGGGGCTTAAAATGCAATGATTGCATAGCACTTAGTACCTGTGTGTTCTGTTTATTAATTCTGTAGATTCTTGAGGTCAGACACTATGTCTTACTCATATTGAAACTCCCAGTACTTAGAGTAGTAATGCTCAATGAAGATCTGATGAGTTAGTGATCAAATTAATAATAAAAAAAAGAATGAGAAAAAATTAGTGGAGTTTTGGAAAATTTAAGTGTTATAGAAGTTTCCTTACTTCAAGACTTTTTCAATTTGTTGTTCCAAGGAATATACTGAAATCATTTAATGCATTTTCTGCAAAATTAGAGTTGCATGTTAAAATACAGAATTATCATAGTACCAAGGTGCATCAGGATTATCTCAAGTATAGCCCAACTTGAGGGAAAACCACTAAAATTTGTGTAATACTCTAAGTGGTACAGATTTTGTGAGTTTTATACCTATATATATTTTTTAATTTTTTAAGACACAGAGAGAAAGAATCACTTTTATTTATTTTTTCATCTGGTTTTAGTTTCTCTGACAGGTAGTTGTGTATGTAGTGCCTGGGTTTGATCCAGGGTCTTTGCACATGCCATTCATGTGCTCCACCGCTGAGCCATTGCTCCACCCTGATTTTGTGATTTTTTAAATTCTAATTTTATAATCAGAGAAACAAGAAGGAAGAAGTTCTATAACACTGCTTTAACTTAACTTCTGATGGAATCTCTATGGTTTGCTATTAATGCAGAGCTCGTGGGCATGTCTTCATGCCAAGACCTACAATGTGCTAGATCAGGCAATTAGTCTGTTCTTGGGGAGGTTGGGAAGTTCCCTGGTGCTTCAAGGAAGCAACAGATATCAGAGACTTAAGAGAAACCATGAACAAAGTCAAAGGTGTCCCTGTGCTGATTTATCAGTTTTCCCTTTCGCTCATGCCCCATCAGCCAGTCAAACTATGAGATTAAAGCTCCATAACTTCCCTACCAGTTCAGTGCTGCCTCTGACTCTGGATGATTCTACTCTAATGAAAAGTTGTAATCATCTGTTACGGTTTGAATGTGAGCTGTCCCACAAAAGCTCATGTGGGCCAATTCAGGAAGGCTCAGAGGTAAAATAATTGGGTTACGAGAGACTCCAATCAATGAATTAAACTGATAGGGATTAACCAGAAATTGAAGGCAGGTAGGGTGCAGCTGGAAAAGGCGGGTCATCCGGTCATCCAGGGTGTGCCTTTGGGGTACATATTTTGGATCTGGAGTGAAGTCTCTCTTCCTCTCTCCCTCCCTCTCCCTCTACCACACTCTTCCACTATGAGCCTCACCTCAAGCTTTGAGGAATGGACTCGGGTGGCTATGAACAAAGACCTTTGGACTCATGAGCCCCACAAATAAAATTTTCCTTCTACAATTGTTCTTGTTCTGATTTTTAGTCATGACAACAGAAAAGCTGACTAAAACATTGTCTAATTCCTTTCTCTTGCTAAGCTGACTTTTCCTTCAGAGTGTCTAGTTTCCAGGAATGACCAACTACATTCTGACCTCTGCCATCATAGACTGACCTAGAGCCCTTTCTTATACCCAACACACACACACACACACACACACACACACACACACACACACATACATATACTTAACACTAAATAAAAACTAACAATATGCAAAACTGTGCTTCGAAAGATTGAGGCTGTATCTTCCACCCAGGACACATCAAATAATGGAATAGCTCCATTTTCACCCAATTATTCTCCTTTCAAGTTGACTCCTGAGGGCTATTTTTGTCTGTTTCTTTGTTTGTTTCTCCTCACATCTTATTTTGGAATAAGGAATGTATTTGACAGTAATCTGCTGCTAAGGGTTTTTCTTAAGCCCTGTAACTAGCAAAAACATGTTTTAAATTTGTCTAATCTAGAAAGAACTGTTTTTTTTTCCTCCTCCATGTTATGGAGGTATGACATATATGAATGTTAAAAATAATAGAAAAACTTGAGACTAGGAGGTGATGAAATGTGTTTGATGCCTTAATTATAGAAGTTTAGTGAGCTTCAACGTGTAACATATAGTCATACATTTATTTTATTTTATTTTTAAACATCCTTGAGTGTGATGTGGAAGAGAAGCAAGGCTATGACCTGTTCTGTCACTTTCTACAGTATCTATATATGCTCCATCACGTAATTTAGTTTTATTTTATAAAAATAACAAAAAGTAACATTTCACAGCAAAAAAGTTTTTCCAACAATAGCATGCTTGTTTCTTCAACAAAAATGTACTATATCTGCAGTTGTAATTTTAGTTTATTTTTATGAGACTAATCTTTAAGCCTGACAATGTTTTTTAATTCATCACAATGTACTGTAGGTATTTTATGAATATTAATGTGTAGTAGATATTTTGATGCTTACTGCTGCAACAAATAAGCCCCCAAATCTTGCTGGCTTATTATAGTATAAGTACATTTCTGGTCTACAGGAAGCGTCTCACATTCCAATTAAGACACCAGATTTCTACCATCTGGTAGCTCTAGTCTCCTTTAGGGTCTTCTCTGAATTCAAAAGAGGAGTTCACAGACTGCAATACACAATGCAACATAAATGTGTGAAGCAAGCAGGATACTAATCCACATGAAGTAGTGGAAACTGTAGAGAACCTAAAGAGCCTTCTCTGATTAAAAATGCTCAATGATCCCCATGCTCATGGGAATCTGTACAAGACACTGTCTAATATGTCAAGGCAAAAGAGAATCTAGGGTGAAGTTTGTCATTAATGATGTGAATATGAATCCACCCTTAAAATAGTCTTCATACCTTTAATTTTGAAAGGAGCTTCAAGACAGATATGATTGGGTAATAATTGTTCCACTTCTTAATGTGGCTGATTAAAAAAACCATTTAAATGGGAAAGACATTGTTTTCTCCATTTTAGTTTATCTTTGATGCAAATTCATTCACAGGAATCATTTTTAGCTCTCTCTCTTTATTAACATATTAAATGCTAGCAAACAATTGTCTTTCCACTCTACAGACTAAAATTTTTAAAAGAATTTTTTAATTTTCTTTTATTGGATTGGTTTACATTCCCCTTGTTAGACAAACTCTATATTTTACCCAAAATTATACTCTCTTTTTGACTAGAAAGCATCTGGAATATAGTTCATTTTTATACACAGCTGTTTAGGTCCATACAGTACTGTTAAGAATTATCTCACCTTGAAAGACTCTATTTTAGTTTGGTTCTTCAGTTACCATGTACTTATTTAAAAGACAGAGATATACTATGACTATTGGAAAGACTAGGAAAATTTTTATTGGTTAATCTCATTACCAAAAGTATTTTCTTGGTAATTTCAATAGCAAAACACTAGCTTGTATGAAGTGAGATTTAGAGCCTTTTATTTGTGCTGAATTAAAATGAAAGAAATGAAATAAAGATAAGGGCTAGGTTTTCAAGCAATTTATGTATAAAATGTGTAAAAAGAGAGAATAATTCTTCTCTTGGTTCTATGAGAGTCACGATTGTGACTCCTCATACATAAAAATGAGCATATGCCCTGAAGAATGTTGTTACACTAAATAACTATGTATATTTAAAGTTCACAACTGGTAGGCAGTCAATCCAATTAGGCAAAAATAGAGGATTTCTTTTCTGTACAACAGAAAAGAGTTATTACGCATCGTTGCCCTCATAAGAAGGTGAATGGAAAATGCAAATTATCTAATTGCTTCTAATTTCCTTATACTGTTCCTTCTGCAAGTTTTTTCTTTTCTACTTTAGATTTTCTTTGATATTAGAAGTTACCTGATGAATATTGATTGTAACCAAAACTTTTGACTTTTGATATTCTGAAACTTAATTTCAAATAAGCCTTAGAAGGGAAGCCCATCAGATAAATTGTAAGGCAAACTCTTAATAGTAGAGAAAATATTATAAATGATATAATATCTGTTGGATATTCTATCAAACAAGATATATGACAAACTATTTTTTAAAGGGAAAGAGGGACAGTGAAAGAGAGAGAGAGAAAGAATCAACTTTTTTTAGTTTTTCATGCGACCTTCGTTGCTCTAACACTTTGTTGTGTACATGGTGCTGGGGTTCGAACCTGCGTCATCGTGCCTGCCAGGCAAGCGACATAACTGCTGAGCCACTGCTCCAGCCCTAAGACAAACTCTTAACAGTAAAGAAAGCTCTCATTTCTCTAATGTTTCATACTACTCTCATTTCACATACTATTACACTTTTGAAAGAAATTATACATATATATCAATAGTAAGCAACAACTAAATATCTGTCTGCCCACTGCTTTCCTTATGGCACGAGTTTCTTTGAGCCATATGCATTTGTTCTTCTAATTTTGTGTGATCTAAACCAGACTACTTAATGATTCAATGACCAAAATGTTGAAAATATCAATTGCATGTGTCCTATGAAGTGATTGTCAAGTGAGCATATATATATACCTTTATCTATAATATACATCACATAAAACAGTGCCTAACATTCTGTGAATGTTGATACAAATTTTGGGTAGTTATTATGTGGGGCAACATGGGCCTCATGAGGGGAGGGGTTTATAAAACATACTCAATAAATATTTAGTGAATAAGTGAGCTGAGTTAGAGTTACTGTGATTGTCCAATTTGCTGGTGATATAAATGAGGCTCAGAGAAATCCACTAACATGGCCAAGGTTTCATAACCAAAGAAATGTTGTGGCTGACAAAATTGTAATTTTTAATTCAACCACTTAGCTCTAAAGGTTTACACATCTATCCCCTCTAATCTATTATCTTTCAATTTTGAACTAACAAACTAATGGAGCCAAAAAGAATTGCTCCTAGAACTGTGAGATCTGACCAAGACCTTTCTAGTCCTTGAACATCTACTAGTTATTGGAAAAATAGTTCTCTGGAACTGAAAATTGAGAATGATTCCCTTAGGTGGGCATTTTCTGCCAAACAAGCTGGAGAAATGTACACCACACTTTTAAGATGATTTCATGAAGAAAATGAGATTTTAATCCAATAATAAAAGAGTTAACCTCAACCATCCACTCATGTCCAGAGGATGAGGTTTTACTTTCATCCTAGGGTATGATTCTAGCAGAAGACATTTGAAGTTTTTTTCTTCCAGAGAAGTCTCAATGACTTTTCTGTCAGTTATGATCTATTGAAATCACTTTGTAAACAATAACAATCAGAATTTAATAGTAGTATAGCTATTTCTCTTGATTTCTACTGAGTAGCCCCTTAAATCCCTCACCTAAATTTATTCTTCTCAAATCAAAAGCATCTCCCTGTTATTTTGTGGATTTGAATTGTCCCCAAAAGGTCATGTGTTGAAGGCTTGGTTGCCATGGAGGCAGTGTTCAGAGGTAGGATTTCAGGACATAATTGGACTGTGAGGATTCTCAGCTCATCAATGAATTAGTTCATTGATGGATGTATAGCTTAAAGTGCTATTGGGAGGTGGCGGAAATTTTGGAGGAGAGGCCTGCTTGGGTGAAGTAGGTCACCAGGGGCATTCCCTTGAAGAATATGTGTTTATCCCTAACCCATTTCTCCCCTGCCTTCTCACCCCACCCTCAGCTTCATTGCCACAATGAGGTGAGCAGTTTCCTTCTGCCATATCCTCCCCACCATAATGCTTCTGCTTCACTACAGACCCTAAAACAATGGAGCCACCTGACCTTGAACTGAAACCTTTGAGAACACAGGTCGAAGTAAAGCCTGCCTCCTTTAAGTTGAGCTTTGCAGGTGTTTTGTCACAGCAATGGAAAGCTGACTAACAGCCCATTGCCACACTTAATCAAAGTCTTAAAAGCACATTAAAGGCATATCCAATAGTATGACTTTTATTTAAAAGGTCCAGAATCTAGTTTTGTAAAAATAAATTATTTTTTAAAAAATACATATTACCATGAAAAAAGTAATACTGTTTACATTAGTGGGAGATGACCTAAGAAAGAATAAGAAAAAAGGAAGATCAAATATTAAATATCAAAGTTTGTTGGCTTTTGGATCTATTGGAGATGGATTCAGTAAGTATTAATTTAAAATCTCTGAATCCAGTTGTTTGGTTTTCTTGCTTTCAGTCTTCAACTGAGGATCTTAGACAACAATTTACATGTTATTTTTTCTTTAAAAAATCCCTTGATTTTTTATCTTTACCTTTTCTACTTTCTTTTTTCCCTATTTTACTGTCGCCTTTTGCTTTGGACAGAAGGATGGAACAGCAGAGCTCATGTCCTAATACTATTCAGATTTCTTGGTTATGAATCCTAAAAACAGACCCTAACTAGACTAGACACAAAGAGAGTGAACTAGAAGGCTGAAGAGTTAGTTGAATCAAAAGGAGACTGGAAAGCTAGTCCTTGATAATAAGCATGAATAAAGGGGTGCTTGGAGGGCTAGGGCAGCAAAGGAGATAGGAGCAGTCTGACCTGAATCCCTCCGTGAACAATGAATTTCCAATTATTACTGGCATCACTCTCCCAAGATTCCAAATCCTGCAAGGAAAAATGCAATTTTCTAATCCCAAACATGTTCCTAATATGGCTTCTTCCTCCACGCATGCAAGACCAAGAAATGGAAGGAACTGTATCTCCTGCCAAGATCATATACAAATGAAGGAGTATCCCAAAGTGACCTCAGGATGCTATCAGGAATATAAGATTGCATATCCTTCATTCAAAAATTACAAATGCCCAGTACTATACTTAATATCAGAAGTTTGTTGAGACAAGGACAATGATCAAAAGATGTAATGTATTGTAGTACACTAAGCTCTCACAGTTTTCAAGCAAATTAATTGGGGCAAATCTTATCTTCCTCATAACATTGATATAGGACCTTATGTGAGAAACTTAACCTCCCTAATTCTGTTTCTTCATTTATAAATACTCTTTAAAAAAAAAAGAAAGAAAAGAAAGAGGGGACAGTGAGGGAGAGAAAGAGAGGAGCAATTTTTATTTAGTTTTTCATGTGACTCTCATTCCTCAGACACTTCGTTGTGTACGTGGTGCTGGAGTTTGAACCCCCGTATTTGCGCATGCCAGGCAAGCGCAGTAACCGCCCAGCCACTTCTCCAGCCCCATAAATATTTTTGATATAGGGATTTTTCTGAAGATCATGATGATCCACTTGGTATACAGTAGAGACAATAAATAAAAGCCATCTGGTAAGATGACAAAAATTCCTCTCTCATCATCTACCTCTCAGGTTCGGGCACACATCTTCTGTCATTAGTCCTTCTAGACAAGAATCTTTTTTTTTTTTTTGGTTATAGTTAATAATACTGTATTATATAATTCATATTTTCTTTTTTTTATTTTTGAGCAACCTTACAAGATTTTAACAAAACAATATAAAATGTGTATAAGATGTGTATATATTCTGGACATCTTAACGATACTCTCTACTCTAGCCATGAAAATCCTGCATGCTATCCAATCTGCTTTGAAAATACCTTTATTCAGTCAGTTTTCTCTTCCCAACCAAATGTGAGAAATTAATCATTATTCATCTTTTTAATTTTTAATATAATCTGTTATGATCATCTCAGACCTTCCCTTTGTTATTGAGAAACATTCTTAAATCTGTTGTTTGAACAATTATTGTCTTGAGAGAAGTGATTATTTTCTACATAATCAATTTTCATCACCTTCATGCTGTAATCTTCATTCATTTATTTTTATCTTGGCCAGTACATGGTTAGATTCTTCTCAGGAAAATAGGCTTTCAAGAAGTAAGACTTCAGTTTCAGGAGAAATGACTTAAAAGCTTAATCTTCAGATAGCCAGCATTGCAGACATTGGTGTTTTGAGTCTCAAAAGAAAAGCAAATGCTTGTAATACAGTCATGGGTTTCAAAGAAAGGTGGATTCTGGTGAGCTTGCCTGTCCTTCAGTTATCCAGCTCTCTGCTTGTGAGTGTCTGCCTGCACTTTCCCTGAGAGCCATTGGCTGTCTCAGCCCTTAGGCTGAACAGATGGACCTTCCCAGGTGCTGGGATTCCCAGCTCTGCTTCCAGCTTGCCTCACCCCAGAAGCTGTGGCTAGTGTTTAATGAAAAATCTGCTCTTTCTGTAGTGAACAAGATAAACATAAACCATCCAATGAGCTTATGCTGTAAAACAAAGGTTTGTATTGAGGAACTTATGGGATTTAACAAAAAACTCCATTTATCCCATGGATTATTATCTCAATTATAGGTAATTAGCAGAGAAATATATTTACACAAACTCAAGTTATCATTAATGAAAGGTGATAATTACAGTTTACAAGGGTGTTAGTATAATCTTTTGTAATCCTTATGATCCCTTGAATAGATGTCAATTATCTCTGGTTTGCATAAACATAAGGTAGGTTAATGCAGGTGATTGTATTTTTTATTTATAACATTAAAGGTAATATTTGTTTCACAACCACTTAACAGATTAAACTGGGCAGCAAATCTTTTCCTTTCTGTTTTGTATGCTAATATGCTAATTTGTGCTACATGTAAATATCATCAATTTAGAAAGCAAGCAATAGACTCTATCCTAATTAGTTTACAATGCAGGTATATTTTCTTGTTTGTGAAAAGTCTGGTGAAGTATAAAAAACATTTGCTTTATATAATGTTACTTACTACCCAGATTTTTTCTACTTTTTAAAAGGTTATATTTAATCAGATAATAAAAATAGTTTTACTTTTTTGTAATGAGGACAGATAGATTAGCAGGTGAAAGCGGAAATGGCATTAGTTAGAAAAAAAATCATATACTCTTGCTGAGAATTCATCCTGGTTTCCACTTTATGTAGAAACATTTTGTGACTACTGTATTCTCCACTGTACTATAAGATGCCAAAGCACAAAGGCCACACCTAATCTGTTATGTGTAATAATCTTGGAACTCTACGAAGAGTCAAGGAAACAGTAGCTGTTCATTTAGTGTGGAATGGCCTTCATCACTCCACTTTATCGAATTTTTTGTTCTCATTCTCTTGTCCTACTATGGTTGACGCAATGCCAATTGCAATATATAATCTAGTTTTTTGTTTGTTTTGGGCAGGACTCGGGTTTGAACCCAGGTCTCATGCATACCAGGCAAGTGCTGTACTGCAGAGCTACGTCCCCAGCCCTCAATATTGTTTCAAAAAGAAAATTACTACACTGAAAACAATTTTTAATCCATTAAGGGGGAACCATATGGTACGGGGAAGGAAGAGATCAATGCCCAAACCACTGAAGACATCAGAGTCCATAACATTGCCAGGATTCAAAAGAGTGGTTTTCCTCTGATTGTTCGCTTGGTGCTGAGGGTGGGTGCATCATGAGCAACAGTCCCAAGGAGAAAAGGAGCCCTGTCTGGGACTATTTATGTGTGAGTGCCTCTCTAACAAGGCCTTCTGCCTTCAAGGCCTGTTTCCATGTTTGCCACAGGAAACACACACACACACACACACACACACACACACACACACACACATCTATGATTAGGAAAGCTGCTTCAGTAGTCCTTAGGAAGAAGGAACAAAAATGCAAATTGGTTCAGCTTTTTCAACAATTAACATCCAGGTCTGTCATTGGTGGAAGACTGCCTGTGAAACTCTAAGTATCTCCTCAGTTTTCCTTTATGGTATAATTAGTTTGAGAGGATGAAAGGGAGGCAGAACTGAAGGTTCATAGGAAATGGTGGAGCACCTCAGAGTCAACAGCTGGCCTTTGTAGTCAAAGTGATGCAAACATTGGGAGACAGATCTGTGGCATTAAACTCTTCTGTAAATGAGGTGGTCGGATCTCAGAAGGCCTGGGGATCCACATCAAGGCAGTCCTGTGTACACACTCACAACTGTGCCCCTGTGCTCCACACAGTACAGCTGACCATCTTCACTGTACTTTAATACTAGAAAAAAATATTATTGGGGTTGTCAGTAAATAAATGTGACATTTTTAGGGCATCCAGGAATTGAACATCTAGGTAACAACTTCATTGGGGATCAAAACAAGAAAGGCATGGCTCTGCTTTGAGAAAAGCGTACTTCTAAATACTTTAAGAAGCTACTAAACCATCAGAACTTTAACAAAAAAAAAGTCAATTAAACTGGACACTAAATTTGGTTTGACATATTTTGATAGTGAAGGCAAAAGAGAAGTCTGGCTTTCTAAAAACAAAATGTATACATATTCATTTCCAGACTTGTTTTTTTCCTAGCACTTAACTCAGAGACCTACAAAAATCAAGAATTTTAGTAAGCATAATTAAGATGTTTTAAAACTACAAATTTTAAAAGAAATGTACTTTATTATAAATTTTAGAAACTTGTCCTCTTGGATATAAATTGTTCAAAGATTTTAAGATGCAAATTGAGCCCTGTGTTCAATCTTTATAAACTTTACTGAGGTAAAAATTGTGTTGAATCTTTTTTTTTCAAGTTTAAGTTCCCAGAAGTTGTATTTACTTTCAAAAAGGAATATATTGGGGCACACATGGTTTCCATAATTTAAATAGCATAATTCCTCTTTATCCTTGGGGGATTAGAAAGATTACAAGACTTAAATAATTTTTTTAAAGTTCCTCTTTTGCAACTTGAAAGTTTGGGGGCAAAGAAATCAATTCTCATTATCTTCGGGAAGAAAAGTGTTTAATCTTTGCACAATAAATTGTACTTCAGATGTGAGAAAAGCAGAATCTAATTCCACTGTCTCTCACTAATATGTGAGATCATCTGAGGAGCATAAGCTTGTCGATCAGAGTTGATAACTCAGTGTTTTCTAGGACAGATCTACATAGCAGAGATCACTTGTAGTAGGTACAGCGTGGAGAGGCAGTCCAGCAGGTACTATGGCAGTGCTTTGCCACTCCCAAACTGATGGAGTGAGGAACAAGGAACAGCTTAATGCTCGTTCTGTTTATAAATTTCACAGCTAAATTCATAGGACATGGGGTTTCTCAGTATTCTAATCTTACAGAAAAGGGACACAAAGCTCAAAAGAGTTAAAGAACTCAGCCTAAGTTTCATAGGCAATAAGCCACAAACCTAAAATCCAGCTCATTTTAAAGCCAGCATCTCTCAATTCCACTGGGCTACTTCTAGGTTATTATTCAATGCTCTTAAACCATCTAAATCATTCTGAAATTACAGGAGTACATAGCTTTCTAAATTTTATGGCACTGCTTTTCATTGTAAAGTTTCTGCAAATTTGGTGGGTATCACGGGTTGACACTGATGGTTGTATAAGTTCATAAACGTACCCCCTTGCCTTCTTTATCCAGAATTTCCTGTCTCAGTTTTGGTAAAACGCTGATTTCACAACTGGCTCTCATCAGTAGAGATTTGTATTATTTTTATTCTACGTGAAGCAAGCTATTAACCTCTGTTTTAGAGAAAACTGAATCTATACAGCAGCTTTAATTCCAGTCTGTATCTCTTAATTGTGGACACACAGGAATAGGGAACCCAGCTTCTGTTGATGATAATGGAGTACATTGGAGCGATTTGCCTGCTGTCATTCGTTTCTCACTGCAGACACACCTACAATGCTCAATAACCTTGTGTTTAAAAAAAATCAAACAAACACGACAGGTTTCAGAACAATTATCTTATAACTAGCTTTCAAGTTCCACAGTTTGTCAGCTAAAATTGAAGGAAGGACTACAAGTTGTAAAATAATACTGCTTCCTGTTCCAAAAAACTAGTTAGTTCTAACTATTCATTAAAACCAAATAATCTAATCAGTGTAAACCTGCTGTGTTTCACTGCTGCTTCTAAGCAACATCTGCAGCAAGTCATGGAATAGTAATGTTTCCCAACAAAAAAGAAAGCTTGCTTGTGTAACTTTTTTGCCCTAATTCCATGATCGGATGGCTGACATTGTCATTTATTAGCATTTTTCTGAAGCCAGTGATTATTTTTGCTCCTGTACTTTCTTGTACAGGTTACTGGTAATTGAATTCCTTTGTGTTTATGTTTTTAATAATCTGGATGTTCTGCTTTGCACGTATCCATCTTTTGAGTTTTGATTGTCATCCTCTTTTATTTGGTTCTCTATCATGATTTCTTTCATCAAATACAGATGCAGTGTGATTAGAATAAATTTTGATATATTAAAGTTCGTTTGACTGATGTAGAGATAAGATGTTCACTCCAAACTTAAAAGTATTGGTGTGGGGTCTGGAGCAGTGGCTCAGGGGTAGAGCGCTTGCCTGGCATGCACAAGGACTCTGGTTCAAACTCCAGCACCACATACACAACTACGTGCCAGAAAAACATAAAGCAGATAAAAAAATGAATAAATTAAAATTGATTCTTTCTCCCTGTCTCTCTCTCTCTTTCCTCTTTCTAAAACAGAACATATTGGTCTGTATTTTCACTGGAAATTTCTCACAAATACCTGTATTTAGTTATTGAAAACATTGCTTTTTGTTTTGTTGTTGCTGTTGCCTACCTATTGTGTAATAGGCACTGTGTTCATCTGAAGCTGCAAGACTCAATTAGAGTGTGGTGGCTGGGAGCTGGGGTGGGCAGAAAGAAGGGGTTGGTGTTTAATGGGAGCAGAGTTTCCGTTGGGAAGATGGTAAAGTTCTGGAGGAGGATGGTGTTGATGGTTGCATGACATTGTAAAGGTACGTAAAGTATCAGAACCGTACACTTTAAAATGGTACAATTTTGTATTATGTATATTTTACTATAATGCAACAATTTTTAAAATTAAAAAAGTCTGCAAGGAGTCTACAACATAGTGGGAGCCGCTGAGAAGGAGGCGGGTTTTTACTGATTGCAAACATGTGGTAGCTCTTTGATCAAGGTATTCTTTAACAACTGAGTGGACACAAATAAAGGCATCTACTGCCAAGTCAGGGGAGGGAGACAGGAGGAAGGTTGTTACTAAATAGTTTCTGGACAAAAGAGTCAAAAAGAAGTTGATAGATATGGAAAAATGAGAATATTACAGGCAGACTTCTATATGAACTTCCCAGGACATTCTGCTGTCAAAGGCTGACTCATACAAGTCTTCTGGATGCCTCTCCAGCATCTGGAAATCTATCCAGGAGCTCACTGCCTGCGCATTCTGTCTTGCCTATTTTAGTAATTCTCAATGACCTTCAAATATGTTCTGATGTCACCCATTTTTAACACACACACACACACACACACACACACACACACTTATTGATTTCTTCACTTCTTTATTTAGCACCCAATCTAGTTCTTTAAGAGAGAGAACATCCTCAGAGATGTGCATAGGGTAAAAGGTGGGAGGCCATACTTGAAATTCTAGCCAATTTATATGCTTGAAGCTTAAAATGTTTGGAGAGGGTCTGAATGAGGGTTAGGCATTGCTCAGGATTAATACCTTGCTTTCGCAAGTGTCTCATCATCTTTACATATTTTCCCAACTTTCAGGACACATGGAATAAAAAGGATTGAATACACCCAAAATCAGAAAAGAATTACCACATGCTCAGAATCAGCCTGAAGGAGAGCCTGTGAAGAGAACATGTTTGCTACCCATTAAATCTGTTCTGACTGAAGGATTCATATCTTAGTTGTTCATAAGGGGCGCTGCAGCAGCAGAGAAAGAGACCTAAACAACCTGTTTCACCACGACCTCCGTTAGGGCCGTTGCACCTTCACATTAGTTATAGGAAGCCCCAGGCAGAGGCCTGCGCTGTCATCAGCGGTACTATCATTCTGACCATCGGGAGATTTGGACCCTCTTCATGCAAAGGCTTCATCAGGCACCAGGACCATTGGTGCAAACATCGGCGGCATGAGAAATGCACTTTTTTAACCTGTGAGACTCTTCAGTAACCTGGCCCCTGCTTTGGATCTCAACAAGACACCATGTATCACCCAGTGAGTCAAGGATAAAGGGAAGAGAAGGCCAGGGCCATGAGTTGGCCAAGGACAGACTCAGTGGAGTAGACAGTGACCGCTTTCTAAAAATTAGCAGGAGCATTTGGAAGAAATTTGGGAAATGTGGGTTTTTTTACATATCAGGCAGATGTATAAAGGAAGATAATTAATATTTTGTGATTAAGTATATTACTCTATTACCTTATTTTTAACTGCTGACTAACATGGTAAAATGCATTATAGATTAAATATATTTAAAGATACTTTAAGATGGTCTCATATCTAAAAATATAACTTACACCACTAACTCATGGATCAAGAAGACCATTAGGAATTCTTTACAATACTCCCTTAAATTTAAAGACTAATTATTGTTAAATATTAGCACTGACTTAAAATATAACACATGCCATCTCAGGAATTTAAAAACTAAATCTTTGGTCTCTTTGTGAGATCTGCCATTATGTATAATAGTTTTTTTTAAGGGTCACCAAGCTCCTACGAATGATAGCTATTTTTCCATTCGTATCAAGGCTAGGACCAACTGTACATTTGTACTGCAGTGGGAAACTGCATGAAATGCCACCCACGCCTTTCTTTTTATCAACCACTTTATCTCATGTAATAGTTTTAATATCAGTGCCCCAAAGCATTTTAAATATTCATGTGGACATGTTAAGATACCTTTGAGTTTTAAGATAAGTAGATTGTCTATGTAACCTGAAGGAATTATTTCAATTCTACAAAGAAAAATAAATCATTCAGCAAATCATAAATCTTTCCATTATAACATTTCCCGTATCTACAGCACAGAAACCACTTTAGTGTTCTTATGAGAATAACATAATAATAACACAATACTCTATGTTTATACACTACTTTTCTAGTAATTACCAACTCATCTATCTTTTTGACAGCTCTGAGTAATAAAGAGACAAACAATATTTCTATTTCATAATGAGGAAACTGAGGCAAAGCGCTCACGAGAGAAATTTGCCCAAGGTCAGAGCTCAGCTACAACTAAGTTAAATGAAGGAAAGGCAGGGAAATAGAAACCTAGGGGAAATTAATCAGTGTTCTTTAGCATTAAAACTAGTCATGGATTGTTTCACCATTGACCATGGAAGTTTGTCTATTAGATAAAAATTCATTTACATTGAAGTGCACAACTTGCCATTAGCTCTGTAGATAGAAAAGCCTGTGTCACCGAAATGAGAAACACTAATACCTTAGTGGCACAACCCACCAAACTCTATTTCTCCTTAATGTCAGCATCCAGAAAAATTGGGCTATTTCCTAAAGACTTTCTTTCAAGTAATGACTTAGGGATCCAGGCCCCTGCCACTGTATAGCTGTACCATCTGAACATAGTGGTTTCTAACGTTTACAAAGAAAGGAAGAGGAGGAACGCAGAATAGTATCACATAGGAACAAATACCATTCCTGAAACTAACTTATATTAGTTCTTATCTTATGGCATTAAACAGAAGTTAATCACATTGATGCATGCTTATAATCTCAGTGGTTTTGAAGACTGAGGTAGGAGGATTAAAGTTCAAAGCCAGCCTCAGCTACTTAGCAAAATGGGGAGGGGGGAGGGTATATGAAGAACTCATAGGAGTCTGGAGAGTGGGAAGATGGGGGAACCATCCCAGAAGCCGATGTCATTCCTCCACGAGCTACTCATTTAAAACATGAGTTCTTCTGGGGGAAACTGCAACAGGTGAAACCCAAGGTGGATTATCTATGCCTTGGCATGACCCCTGGATAACAAAGTTTATATACATTGATTGCTACTATTTTGATAATGTTTCCCCCTCAACTGTATCTCTATATACTTCTTATAAAAAAAAACAAAAAATAAAGAAAATTAAAAAAATAAGATTTAAAAACAAATAAAATAAAAAAGGCTGGGATGGAGCTGTGGCTCAACGGTTTCAGCACTTGCCTGGAAAACACGAGGACCTGTGTTCAAACCCCAGCACCACGTACACAACTAAGTGTTGGAGCAATGAAGGCCATGTGAAAAACTAAAAAAATAAAGTTGTTTCTCTCTTTCTTTGTCCCTCTCACTGTCCCTCTCTCTTAAAAAAATAAATAAAAAATAAAAAAGGCTGGGGATGTGGCTCAGTGGTTAAGCACCCCTGGGTTCAATGCCTGGTACATTTAAAAAAAAAAAACCAGAAGTCAGAAGTTAATCACTATTTTACTGTTTTTTTTTTAAATTGGTGCATTAAAGTTGTACATAATGATGGGATTTGCTGTTACATATTTATATATGCACACAAACAACAGTATAATGGTATAATTAGGCTAAAATCCTACCCGAGTGTGCCTCCGTCTCTCCTCCCACCCCATGGCTCCTTTCTGTTGCTGACAGGTACAGAATATACTTTTTTCCACTCCCACCCTGTATGTTCCCTTTCCTCCCTTCTGTCCCTCTTCCTCACTCTCATTCTCTTTACTAGACTACGTGTAGTTCACCTATTGACTTGTTATTTGAATGATTCTTTAATTAATCCTGTCCTTCCTTCCTCTGTTCCTTTATTTTACTCCATCTTAAACAAATGAGAGAAAACATACAACATTTGAGTTTCTGAGTCTGGCTAATTTCACTTAGCCTGATATTTTCCATTTCCATCCATTTGCCAGAGAGTCCCACAATTTCATTCTTTCTAATAGATGAGTAGAACTCTATTGTACATATATATAACAATTTCTTAATCCACTCATCTAGTGGTGGGCATTTGTGTTGATTCCATAATTTAGCTGTTGTGAATTGTGCTCTGATAGACATTGATGTGGCTGTGTCACTGTAGTAAGCCAATATTAGGTCCTTTAGAAAGATCCCCAGAAGTGGGATCACTGGGTCATATGGTGGGTCCATCCCTAACTTTTTGAGGAATCTCCATACTGCTTTCCAAAGTGTTTGAACGAGTCTGCAGTCCCAACAGCAATGTAGAAATGTTTCTTTCTCACTGTGACCTCACCAGCACATATTATTGCTTGTGATCTTAATCTTTCCCATTCAAACTAGTATAAGATGACTTTTTTTAAAGAGAGAGGGACAGTGAGAGAGAGAGAGAAAGAAAGAGAGAGAGAAGGAATCAATTTTATTTAGTTTTTCATGTGGCTTTCATTGCTCCGACAGTTCATTGTGTACGTGGTGCTGGGTTTTGAACTCCTGTCCTTGCACATGCCAGGCAAGCACCATAACCGCTGAGTCACTGCACCAGCCCAGTAAGATGATATGTTAGTGTAGTTTTGATTTGCATTTCTCTTTTTGCTTGAGATGTTGAACACTTTTTCATGTATTTTAAACCATTTGTGTTTCTTCTGTTAAGAAATGTCTATTTAGCTCTTTTTGCCTATTTGTTAATTGGGTTATTTGTGGGGTTTTGGTGTTCAGGCTTTTGAGTTCTTTGTCTATTCTGGATATTAGTCCCCTATCAAAGGGGGTAAAGATTTTCTCCTGTTCTAAAGATTCTCTTTTCACAGTCTTAATCATTTCCTTGGCTGTGCAGAAGCTTTTTAGATTAATGGCATCCCACTTATTGATTCTTCATTGTGTTTCTTGCATTTTGGAAGTCTTTTTAAGGAAGTTGGTGCCAGCTTGCTATATGATGGAGTGTTGACCCTATATTTTCTTGTAGTAGTTGTAAGCTTTTGGACTGATTCCTACATCTTTGATCTTTTTTGATTTGAATTTGCCTTGTGTTTAACAGAGAAAGAATAGAAAGATTTTCAAGGTCCTGTCATTCCTTAATAACATATAAACAGAGGAAATAAAATATGAAATTTATTAAGAGAAAGAGAAAACCTGAAGTCTACATGCTCTCAGGGATTCATTTTGGGAACAACGGCATCAACTCTACAAGAAAGCTTTGCATCACCTTTTACTGAGACTCTTATGAAATGAATAGTTTATTTCATAACTATCCGCAAACTAAGGACCTCTCGTAATAGAGAATTGCACTCTCAACACCTGAACTATTAGTAGTGCTAAAGCACATGTGTGCTAGCACCATGGAGTGTTGTCCATCAGCCATCCCATTACTACTCACGATAAACTGATATATATATAGTGTTCCCTTAATGTCTTCATCCTACAACTTGCTAGGATGGAAGTAGATATTAAACATACAAGGGTTGCCCAGCAATTCCTAGTCTAGAAACTTCATGTCTCATTGGAGAATGAAAAACAAGTTTAAATATATACATTTTACTAGTCAGTTAGCAAAGACGTGTGAGAAAGACGATCTTTTTCTGAAAAATGTCCCACAATGCCCACTCCACAATGCCTTTTAGTGAACACTTTCAGATGGACTCATCAATAAAGCTTTAAGTTACTAGTGAAATGAGTTTACCTATCTTCATGCTGGTAGGTAGCCAAGCAGTGATAAATAATTTCATCAAAGCAGTTTCCTCATCTCAAAGTTCTGAGAGACTTTACTCAACTCAGACAGAAGTGTCAAAGTTAACCCCCCTCATCTCTGATACAGAGTAGGTTCAGTTCTCAGAAACACTGATATTATTAATTAACTGTAATCAAATCAGGCAAGTCTTCAGTATTCAGCTGCTATTATCTTCTGTCTAGAGATCATTATCTCTCTTCCAAAGGGAAATAAATACTATTTCATAATACAGAAATATTGTTGCTCCTGCTAAGTGCTTATAGGAAAACATTTCCCATTAAAATCATTAACTGTGTTCACTCCACAATTTTTGCTTTTTTAAAGACACTATGAAAGCACATCCACAGATCTGGATGTCTATATACTTTATGCACTATACTTTTAAATTGAACTATCAAATTGTACTTTAGATATATCCAATTAAAACTTCAATCTCTTCACTCACTCAGATATTTCCAAGTCTTAAAAGTCTTAAACAATTATGTGCTGGATCACAGTTTGAAGAATATATATATTAGAAATATACTGTGACAAATTTAAAGCATTTGTGTCACTAAGGCAACTCACCCTAAATTAAATGGTTCAAAGTGATTTTTCTCAGGTGATTTTCAACCTGTATTGCAAGAAGTTTTTTTGTTTTTTTTTTTAAGAGCTGATGCACACCTCAGAAATGAATCAGAATCTCTTTGGGTAGGATCAAAGCAATAGTATTTCTGAACCCCTCCCTCACTGCAGGACATTCCAGAATGCCAAGTTCTAACACACTCTCATATCAGGCTAGCGTGTTATTTAAGGAGAAGATTTTTTTAAGGAAAAATGGATACTTAATTTACAGAAATGCCACCATGAGCTTAATCTTTAGCATTCCCATCATTTACCATGTTGTATCAATAAACTGTTTACAGAAGATTTTTTTTCTCTCCTAGTTCCTATTCCATTTTGAACCTGTTGGTAAAGGTCACTCTGATTTCCTCCTGTAAATAATAACATGCATTTAATTGACATATGGCTAAACATAGCAAAGACATTGGCCTTTCTGGCAGGTGAATTTGCATCTCAGGGTCCCAAGGAGTCAACTATCAGATTTAAGAAAATCGTTTTCTTTCCTTCCTTCTTTATTCCCCTTGGAGCTGTGAGAGCCCTTACAATTTACCTTTGCTCTACCCAGGGTAAAGTGCCTAAGCTGCACATTCCATTGCAGGCTACAGACCTAACAATGGGATTTATGAGGTGTGTGCTTGCCAGAATGTCTCTAATGCTCAGGTTCACTCATCCCAAACCTTAAATTGGCTCTCTTGGTGCTATTTTAATCTGCACAGACCCAATCGCACACAGCTTACAAATGGTGAGTTCAAAGAAATGCACATAATAATGTGCAGAGGAGGTAGTTTCTGTCAGAGAATACCATTGTTAGCTGTGATTGAAAAGACAGAAATCCTGCTAAAGATGGGAAACATTTTTATGACTATTGGATTGTGGAGGGTAGAAATATCCAAAATGTAAAATTCAAATCCTCTGGAAACCCCAACAAAAGAAGGACAAATAATGATCTACAATAGTAATGCATTTTACATGGTAATAAGCAAAGGCTATGTAATGGTTACAGTGGAACACACAAAATGAGTTGAATCATTACCTGTAGGGAGTCCCTGACCTGTGGATCGGGTATGTCCTTTTATTTTGTTCATATGCTCAGACACAGAGTTGATATTTCCTACATAAAAACAGACTTTTGGTTAAGCAAAGGTATATTAACTCAAAAGCTTATCAAAGGCCCAATAGGACTAAGTTTTGCACCTATCACCCCCCCCAAATTACACAGAAACAATGTATTTTATCTTTTCCTACCCACAGAAGCCTTCCTAGTTTGAGTCTTTGTGGAGGCATTCTAGCTGTTAAAATTGTAGCAGTTAGCAACTAGTATGACACGGACTCAGGAGCTGCTCCTGTTGGACCCTATCAATACAAGTTTCTAGATAGCGGGGCTAACTTAAGGGTCTTAAGACCCTTATGAACCCAGCAAAGGGCTTGATGGCAAGGATACATTCAAAGGGATTGGATCAGCAGATAGATACCACATGATAAGGAGGCATTTTAATGTTTCAATTACTGATCTGGTTATTCTAAGTAAGAATCAGTCTCCCAAAAAATGGGGTTATACAATTCTAGCTTTAACTTATTGATCAGATAATGAGGTTTATTTTGCCTGATTATTTTTGTCCTAGTCATTCTGCTACATTTTTTTCTTATTTATAATTAAAATAAAATATCTTGAGAAAAACTAATAGGGACGAGAAACAGATGAGGAGGGAGGAAAGGAGGTTGAGCGAGAGAAAGCAGGAGTGAGAAAGTCTTGTGTATCTAGACAATCATTACAATTACATAAACAACCCATTCCCTATCACAACCTCTCCTAATCATCCAGGCTTACAAAGGATTTTTCAGCCACAGGTTTCTGCCATCCATAATCAGTTCCTCCATTTATCAATTTTACCTTGCACCGCAGTCAGCAGAATATAAATGCAAAGATACAGGAATAATGATAATCTGAGCGCAGCCTCCCTTAGATAGTAATGACTGTTGGCTGGAGCAGGTGCTGAGATGCAATAAAATTCATGTTAAGCAGCATTGCTATTCTGTAGTTCATCAGTTGCACTAACTAAGATATTGCTTGGTGGCATGTGGCAAATCATCAGTCAATTCTATTTGGCTATTCAATGGGCAGAAAAGGAAATGTGCTTTTGTCACAAGCAGAAACATGTCCTGGGCCAATTCTACTTCGATGCAGGAGGTTAACACAACCTCACAGCATTCACAGATTGAGTTGTAAAAAGTCTGAGTCCCACGGCTATCTGATCATGATTTCTGGATCTTTTATGCTATTAACCTTTATTCAATCCAATTGCAAAATGCTCCTTTTTATTTGGTCTCAGACTGAATTTAATAGCTATTGCCAGATTGACAGTCTAAAAGATTGAACCATGCAGCTCTGGCCAGTGATACCCCTAGGCACATTCAGACACAGGGTAGGCCAAGACAGCATGATTACATTCTCTGGGATGTTCCTTATGTCCCTTAAACTAGCTTGACTTCCTAAGTTAGGAATCCACTCCAAAGAGACGCTATAACTTTTGCTTCAGGTTGTTTTTTCCTTTTAAAAAGTTTACACTGTTCAAATGAATGACTATAAATTTTATAAGTCATTTAAGCCATAATGAAATTAGCTTTATTAGATCCTTTCCTAAAAGAAGCTTCTGTTGACAAACATGTGAAAGTACTTGAAGAGTCTGATGACTTGAAAGAGAAGTATGCCTGGGGGTGAGAGAGCAGAGAAATGGATGGATGAGTCAAAAAATGTGCTGTTGTCTAACACACTTATTTTTCTAAATGGCTTTGTGCCTAGCTCTGATCAAAGCACATCTCCTCCTACTCCTACCTCACCTCCCAAGCTAAATCAACTTCAGTAGTCCTCCTCCAGATTCATTAGGTAAGACAGGATTTCTTGCCATAACAGAGGACGCTACTTGCCTTCTACAGCTCTTTCTTTATAGCACATTTTTAAGCAGGACATATTACTCCTGAGAATAAAAGATTAGACTTTCCGGAATCCCTTAAAGCTACTTGCAACCACACAAGTATGCTGACCACTGAAACGCATTTGCAACTGCCAGGTAGGCTATTTAAAGGAAGCTGTGTAGTTGCAGTAGGGACCATTTTGTATCTTTCTTCCTTCTGTTACCAGCCCGATCGTAAAGGCTAGAGTTTTGGTAATCGGTTTGCTTTACAGAGTCCATCATTAAATTTATTCCTTTGTACACTCTCAATTCCTCAGCCCATTTTTTCACATGAACTTTCTGTCTTATAACCTTGAGTAACACATCTTTACTGTCTCCACTTGTCCCCACACAACTGCAGTGAATAAAAACACAACGAATGTTCTCACCATAAATCCGTGACAACTCTTTTCTTAATTATGTTTTAAATTGTGATATACTATTCACAATATAAGATTTACAATTTTTAAGTGGAATGAAGTAAATTTCATTCTGATACAAACATTGCCACCATCCATCTTCAGAACTTTTTCAACTCGCAAACACGCATCTCTATAACTACTTAAAAAATAACTCTTAAATCCCTCCTCCCCAAGCCTCTGGAAACTGTCATTCAACTTTCTGGGTTTGTGGTTACCATGGAAATTATATTTACCATCCTAAAGTTATAACATTATGGTTTTTATCTATATAAGTTTAACTTAAAATATACAAAAGTCATGCTCCTATGCAACTCTATTTCTGCAAGAATGATGCTGCAGAGGGCTAAGGGACCCCAAGACACTAGGTGTTGATCTCATGGTTAAATAGCTCCATTGAATGTCCTCACACCCATATTGCCACAAATTATAAGAATTTCCCCACTCCTGCCCTGTAGCCCTTTTTTTTTTAATTTTTTTTATTTTTGAGCAACCTTACAAGATTTTAACAAAACAATATAAAATGTGTATAAGATGTGTATATATTCTGGACATTGCAAATTATCCCCAGGAGTGCTCCCCCCCAATTACCCTCCCTTATCCCTCCCTTCCCCTTCCCATTATAACTCTAAAAATAGTATTAGATTGTAAAGCATTACATCTTATCTGAATTTAACTCATGTTTCTAGACCAACTTTCTCATTGTCCAGGGTCTAGTCCCCACCTCCACAGATGAGTGGATGAAAAATCTTAACACTGTGCTCACTTTAAAAGAGAAATGCTTAAAGGAAGTCCAGCATTTATCACAGAGCAATCATCAGAGGCAAGAGGCAATAAATTGGTAACACAAATGTCTATTAGGAGCTTTAAAGTTCATATGCTTAAACCCAACTCCTGGTTTCAACCTACAATTTCTCCTTTTCAGTCTGCTGTATCCCCAAAAATGGAAGCTCCATTCCCCTGATTGATTGGCAGAAAACCTCTGAAGCCTTCCTGTCTTCTCTGTCTTGTTCTCATGCCACAATTATGTTAATAAATGGTGTTGGGACTATCTAAAATTAAATTTCAATCAGAACACTTCTCATCACCCTTATGGCTACCATTAATGGTCCAAACCAATATTATCTATAACTCTGATAATTATACAAGCCCATTGACTGGTGTCTCTTCTTTCACCCGGTACATTAGTAGGTTTATTCTCTAAGTCAACAGCTAAGGTGATCCCGATGAAACTAAAACATAAATCAGATCATGGAGCTTCTCTTCACTGCTCAGGGTCTGAATAGATTGAAAGTGTTCATAGTAACCTGTAAAGGCTACTCAATAGGTCCACAATTTCAGTCTCTCTCATATCCTTCTGCTTAACCCTGTGTCCATTCAGCTCTAGACAAATAGCACCCTCTTGCTTTCACTCCAAAGGTCAGACCTGATCCTGCAGTAGGTGCTTTTACACTGATGTTCTTTGCATGGAAGGCTCTTGTCTTAGATAACTGTATGGCTTACTTCTTGTATTCCTTTAGTTTTCTACTAAAGCGTCACTCACCTTCCTATGTGACTTTCTGTGGTCACTCTAAATAAAGTACAACCATAGCCTAGGACAGTTATTACCACAGTATAGGTGCACAGTAAATAATTGATGAATAAATAAATGAGTCTTGCCCTGAGGTGACCTTATGAATGAAAAGTACAGGCTAAGAAAGAGATGATGTGATCGTGGGTACCAAATAACAAAGCAGAATCACCACACTGGTCCTGCATTGCCTGCCTCCAGAATTCTTTTGAGGGAATAAACTTTCATCTTACTTCAACTATTATTATTCAGGAATTTTAATTATATGCAGCTAATAGCTGACTAATCCAAATACTTCTTTCTATAGATATTGATTTTTTTTCTAGTACCAGAGTTGAGCCCAGGAATGCTCAATCCCTTAAGTCCCATTCCGAGCACTTTTTATTTTGTGACAGGCTCTTGTTAATTTGCTTACAGCCTTGGTAAGTTGCTGAGGCTAACTTTGAACTTGTGATGCTCTTGTCTCAGTATCTATAGTCATTGATCTTAATCCTAGATGTATAGAATTTTGCTATAATCATCAAAAGCGAAAAACATTTGGATCTCCAGGGCTACTGATTAAATTGACTTGGGGAGAGTTGAACATTACCTAGAAGCCTACTGGAAATTCTAACATATAATCAGGATTGAGATGAACTACAATAATTACATTTGCTACATGTACTTGTATAATTAATTATTCAAAACATAGTTCTCTTTTGTGTTTTGTTCAATTACAGAATCTACCACCACTTTGTTATATCAAAGAAGTAGAATAATAATACTAGCAGCAATAAACATTATTGAAGTTATTTACACCATATAATATTTTCACACAACAATAAATTTCATTGAGAAATGAAAGTTAATTTAATTGATTTTCAATTTTGTGAATTATTAAACCTCCTAGCAAGAGAACTCATCCTACGTTAGGTGTTTCTCAAAATAACTCACCACTATTTCCAATTCATTGACTTGTGACAAACTCTAAAGTAACCTGGAACTGTGTGGTCCTTTCCCACAGGGACCAGAGTGGGATGGAAGTTTGCCCTAAAGCAACAAAAGAAGGGAAATAAGCCCCAGTTCAATATCATGTAGACCCTAATCCCCAATAACATAACTAAAACCCTAAAGAATACAAGAAACAGTCAACCAACTGAGCAAAGAGGATGAATCCTGAGGCCAAAGAATGAAGTTTCAAAAGCCAATCTTTACTGATCGAACTTTGGGAATATTTTTATTATAGAATCAAATTTTAGGCCTTTCAATAAAAAATAATATTCTAATACTTTTTTTTAGAGATATAGTGGAAAGGGGAAGGGAGGGATAAGGGAGGGTAATTGGGGGGGCACTCCTGGGGATAATTGCAATATCCAGAATATATACACATTTTATATTATTTTGTTAAAATCTTGTAAGGTTGTTCAAAAATTTAAAAAAATAAAAATTATAAAATAATAATAATATTCTACAGTATACATATATTATTTCTATGTCATAATTTTATCTATAAGCTAGACACCAGAAAGCCAAATATATACCCTAGAATAGAAGTGGCAGTGGTTTCGAGGGGTTTTGCCTTACCTCTTGTTTCCAGGTCAGCCGATTTGTCATTCCAGAGAGGTACCTATTTTAAATGACAACACGGAGCCTTCAGGAACAAAGACACAACTAGAGGATCAATTATGCCATACTTCCCATCCTAATAATTACTATATATTTTTAGTGAAAAGAGAAGAGCATACTTTTTATAAATATTACAGGAATGCTTTATGTATCAGCTTTCTCATTTGTAAACTGGGAATGACAATAATATCTCTTATATTAGACTGTTTTAGGGATTGAATGAGTTATCACACAAAAATATTTAGTGAAGTGCCTAATACTTTATAAACACTGAGAAATACTTGTCATTAATATTACATTATTAGTAAGATAATCATTGGTAATATAATAATATGGGCACAATTATTTCACATAATCTCAAGTTCATTTAGGTAAAAGATAGTTGTTACAAGCCGTACTCTGGCTCCCTAAAACTCTTGCATTGAAGTGTTAATCTTTAGTACCTCACAATGTGATGAGAGTATGGAGAGACATGGAGTCTTTACAGTGGTAATTAAAATAAAATTATCTCATATGGTGGACACTAATCCATTATGACTAGAGTTTTTGTTAAAAAGTAGAGACCAGGACACAGGATCACACGGAGTATGAAGATGGGGCAAAGAAAGTCATCTAAAAACCAAAAGAGAGTTCTCAGAAGAAACCAACTCCACTGAAACTCTGATGTGGACTTCCAGCTTTCTGAGAAGATGGACTCCGTTGACTACCTCTCCCAGTCTACAGCATGTTGTTATTGCAGCCCTAGCAAACTAATACAGTAATACCTTTCTTTATTTTCTAGAAATGTGCTTAATGTTCACTTCTTTCCCACTTCTTGCCAAGATAGTCTAAATTCTACTTCAGCAATTGCTGACAGTGGGCAGCTCATCTGGTCATCTTTCTAATGAGTGCTACATGGACACTGGAGCCCATTGCGCATGCCCCTTCCAGTCCAGTTATCTTTCTGACAGATGCTTCATTGTATCACATGGAGCATGTGGCCTCTTTGGCAAGCTTGGGACCTGTTGGCCTTCCTACCTGAAGTCTTCCTATAGTGAGCAGGGCTCCTGCTAAGACCTTTGAGGAATCCCTACCATGACTCCCTCTCTTCCCAGTCCTACCTGGAGGGAATGTTTAGTATGAGGAGAAGGAGAATTCCTTTCCCTTCATCTCTTAGGAGGGATCTCTACGCTCCACCAAGGGTGTTTAGCATAATCTCCCCCAAAGATATAAATTATTAGGAAATGAAAGCCTAAGCTAGAAGCAAAACTTTGATTTTTTTCCCAATCGCAAATCTTCCTTGGGACAAAGCAGAGAACCCCATCACCTACCTGAATAGAGAATCTGAACAGAAATATATGGGGAAAGACATATATTAAACATATTAAAAGGTATACACTAGGGGGTTGGAGAGGATGCTCAGTGGTAGACCTCTTGCCTGGCATGTACGAGGACCCAGGTTCAATCTCCAGCACCATATATACAAATAAAGGAAAAAATTTAAAAATTAAAAATCCTCTCACTCTCTCTACCTAACTTCAAAAAGAAAGAAAAAAAGCTATGCTGAGACATCTCCAATAGTTTTTAAACAGACCTTTAAATGTCTGGACTTGTAAATTTAAAAAAAAAAATGAAAACAGGTGTGCTTTCTTCCTTTCCTTTTTATCTGTCAGCTTATTTAACATGCACATTCACTTGTAAAAGTGAATGCATACTGAAGCAAAGAAAAGGTAAGATGGTTCGACTGGTGAGGATGCCTCTCTTCTGACCTCTACTTTTAGCCCAGGAGGCTGAAAGTTTATCAGGAAATATTCTCACTTGCAAGCAATAGAAATCAAGCATACCTGATTGAGCAGAGGGATAATAATTTATTCAAAATTCTATTGAAACATCAGGAGAGCTACACCCAGAGCCATGCATCTTGAAGCAACACAGTAAGGAAAGCTGCAACACTGGGTGGATGAGGAAACTTGCCTGGATAAGATGTAGAACGCACGATGTCCTGGGTACTGCCACCAGGGAGATGCAAGAAATGTCTCTTTATCAAAGAATGAGGCATTTCCTGTGTTTTTCTGTGCCACTAACTCTGCACTCAAAATGTTTCTATACTTTAAAGTTGGCTCTGTCTTCCACTAAGACTCATCTCACTGAGGAAGGAGATTCCCATACAATGAAGGCAAAAGTCTAAAATCTCTCCACAACAGAAGGAGTCTCAGGAGGCTGAAAGAGAAACAAGACTGGAATTCAGGGTTCCCTTAGAAATGTTTTTGACTACACGTAATAAAATACCTGGCTGGGAATGATTTAAACAATAGAGACGATTTTAAGTACAAAATCTAAAACTATGAAGTTACTTTCATTAACTCATCATCAGATCAACAAAGTTAAGATTAAGTCAAACGTTCTCTTGTCCTTTTCCTCCTGATTCCAATATGGCAGCTTTAGCTTTGAATAAGGAAAAAGAGAAGAAAGGGGAGAGGCAACAGACTTCTCTCTAAATCTCATGGGCCAGAATCATTGGCAATCTGTCTCCAGAAAAATGTTATTAAAGCCACAAACTAGGGTAATATTTTCCTTCTGTGTAAAGTAATGCAACCCTACAAAGTTACTTTAAGCAATCTCATTCCAAACCAACTCCTAACAAATGTGTTCCTGTTATGTAGCCAATAATGTATGCATCCCAATTCCAGAAGACAAATTTTATGAGTTATAGCCTTCACATTTTCAAAATTATGACTACTGCTCATTTGAGCATACATGATAGAAAATGCAAGTGGGGGCTGGAGAGCAGTATTGCACTAGCCTGGCATGCATGAAGAAGATCTGGGTTCAAATCCCAACACCATATAAACAACTGTCAAAGCAATGAAGAGCAGACGAAAAATTAAATAAAATTGATTCTCTTTCTCTCTCTCTCTCCTTCTCTCTCTTTAAAAAAAAGAAAAGATAAGTGAATACATCGTATGTTGTAGAACTAAAGTCATAGAAGTCAAGGAAAGCTCACCTTTATAACAACTTTTCATACTATAAGATGTATCCACAGAACTGACAGACAACCTTACCTGCTGGTTTATTTTTCTTTCCTTTCAGATATAGTTCAAAGCTATTGCCAACAGCAGTGCCATTTACCTTAAATGCCATTGAAATCATTCCTATTTCCACATGCCTTTCCATTTATTTTGTTTTCATTTATTTTTGGCTCTGGAACTCTTTGAAGATTTCCTTTACAGAAATACCATTTCTAAGGTCCTGGTACCTTTTGCAATTATCATATAATTGTCCTTATTAATGCCCCTTTTGAGTTTGGCATTCTGAATACTGAGTTACCTCATGTAACTCTGTATTTATATGTTAGTAAACAGAAGTCCATATTACATGTCTCCATATGAAGGGAGAGCAAAGTTAAATAAGCACAAAAGACTGCTGGAGTAGATACCTCAGGAAACTGCATTGGAGTCTAACCAGGCTATGCTATTTATTCTTCAAGTGATGAGCATATCACTTAATCAAGTATGGATCAACTTTATTATTTATACCTTACTCCACCTAGACGAATTCTGGTGAAGAATCCTGGGAGGATTTCAAACACCAAGTGATTTTGGAGTCTATAACTCTGTATATGAAGGAAAAGTAACAAGGACTGTGCGTTACTATTTGAAGTGCTCTTTCAACCTCCTGGAAAGCATTCAGCAAACATTACTCACCCTTCCTTCCCACATTTCCTGCTTATTATGGTTTGGATCTGGAATGTCCCCCAAAGGCTGCTGTTGAAGCTTGGAACCATTGTTCAGAGGCGGGGCTCTTGGGAAGTGATCAGACCCAGGGGATTCATTCATAGTGACTGGCATTACTGAGCAGTGTTGGAGACTTCTGAAGGTGGAAGCTAGTTGGAGGAAGTAGGTCACTGGAGGCATGCCTCGAGAAGTTATGTCTGGTCCCTGGGATCTTTTGCTCTCTTTGTTTCCTGTCTGCCATGAGGTAAGCAGCTGTTCTTCACCACACCCTCTCTGCCATGATACTCTTCCTCACCACAAAGCTAAAAGCAATAGAACCAGCTGACCAAAACCTCTGAAATGATGAGCCAAAATAAATCTATCCTCCTTTGAGTTCATTTTCTCAGGTATTTTTTTTGTCCAGTGATGAAAATCTGACTAACACACTACTCCACCTTCTCCCACATGCTAGATACTCTTCCTCTCTCCACCTTGACCATGATGTTCTTACCTGAAATGGGGGTAAAGAAAGAAAACAAAAAGATGTATCTTAAATTCTACACAGAGAAAACTACACATATCAGTATGGTTTTAATCACCTTATTCTTTTTATTAAGATCCCAAATAGAAATAGTGTGAAACCTTGACCTGCAGGGTTGGTTACTTCTCTGTCCAGTTCCGAGAGTTATATCTTGACCTGTGCCTTTGTTGAACACTCTGAGCCTATTAAAGGGGTAAATGTATTAAACATCAGAATTTACTTTTTAACTTCAAATATGTGTAATGGGATATAATAATTATTCATATTTATGGGGCATAGTGTGATAATTTGATACATGCATGCATGTGTAATGATAAAATTGAGGTAATTAGCATGTATATCTTCTTAAATTTTATCATTTCTTTGCGTTGGAAAGCTTTGGACGTCTTTCTTGTAGTTCATTATAAAATACATAATAAATCATTTTGACCCATGGTCTCCCACAGTGCTGTAGTACATTATAATTTATTCTTCTTATGTTACTATGTTTTAGTACCTATTATTCAAACTCCTCTCCTCTCTCCCGCTATCCTTGCTAACCTCTGGTGACACTATTCTACTCTCTACTTCTATGAAACCAACTTTTTCAGCTTCCACATGTGAGTGAAAGCATGCGGTATTTGCCTTTTTGTGCCTTGTTTATTTCATTTATAATCCTGTCCAGTTTCTCTCCACATTGCTACAGATGACAGGATTTCATTCTTTTCAAGGGTGAATGATATTTCACTCTGTTCATGTACCACATTTTGTTAATGCATTCATCTGTCAGTGGATACCTTGGCTGATTCCACATCTTGATTCTTGTGAACGATGCCATAATAAATATGGGCCTGCAGATATTCTCTTTAGGATGATGACTTCTTTTCCTTTGGATATACACCCCACAGTGGGGAAGCTGGAACTTATGGTAATTCTAATTTTAGGTTTTGAAAAGAATTCTTGATAGTTGTCTTTAGCTTAGAATAACAATTCTTCCTGTTTTTACCCTATTTTCTCTAGGAAGAGATGTTAAAGATTTTAAGGTGAAACTTACCAGTAACCTATGTGCAGATTAGTCTACTACTTTTATATGTTTATGACTAATAGTCCATGAAGCTGAAACTAATTTACATGATTTTTATACATGTAAAGAAGGCTTGTACTAGACCTGATAACATAGCACAAGTACTCATGGGGGACTTAGCTTGTCAGTCAAGGTAGAAGGCACACAAAACCCAAAAGAAGGACGCAGCATTAGCTTGCAACTTTCTCACGCATCTTCAAAGAAAACTATCAAACGCTAAAAAAAGAAATCACAGAAGACCTGAGTAGATGGAAAAACAGTCCATGCTCATGGTTAGGCAGAATCAGTATAATAAAGATGGCCATTCTACCCAAAGCCCGATACAGATTCAATGCAATCCCCATCAAGATACCTATGGCATTCTTCAAAGATATAGAAAAAGCAATTCTCAAGTTCATATGGAATAACAGGAGACCCAGACTAGCCAAAACACTACTCTATAGAAAGGAAGAAGTAGCGGGTATCTCAATCCCTGACCTGAAATTATACTACAGAGCCTTAGTACCAAAAACAGCATGGTATTAGTATCAAAACAGAATTGAAGATCAGTGGAACAGAATAGAAGATTCTGAGACAAACCCTCATATCTTTAACTATTTGATATTTGATAAAGGGGGCAAAAGCATAGTGTGGAAGAAAGAAAGCCTGTTCAACAAATGGTGTTGGACAAACTGGACAGCCATGTGTAGACAACTGAAGCTGGATCCTTATCTTTTGCCCTGCACAAAAATTAAATCAAAATGGGTCAAAGACCTGGCTATTAAGCCAACAACTTTAAACTTACTAGAAAAAGAAGTAGGGTCAACACTACAGCATATAATAGTCGGCAGCTGCTTCCTTAACAAAACTCCCATGGCTCAAGATGTAAAATCAAGAATAAATGAATGGGATGCAATTAAACTAAAAAGTTTTTGCACAGCTAAAGATCTAGTCAAGAGCATCAAGAGAACCTACAGAGTGGGAGAAAACCTTTGCCTGCTACTCCTCGGACAGAGGGCTAACATCCAGAATATACAGGGAACTAAATAAACTAAACGTCTTTACTCTCTTTAAGACTTCTTTTAAGAGAATTTCTTTCTTGCCTGGAGACCCCCTGCTGACAATTTTTAGTGTCTCTTAGATTTTTAAAATTACTTGACATATGCAAGGAGCAGAGTAACTGTTTTTCTGTTCCTTATATTTCCATAAGCTTTTATCTTTCTTTCTGCTTTGGTAAACTTGGAATTCACTTTTTCTCTAAAAAAACAAAATGAATAAAGAACACTTTCCTTATAGAGAACATCACTTCTACATTCAGTGCGTTGAAGGAGGAGGAGGTGGAGGAGAAAAAGAGCTCCAGCTTCCCCTCTTATTGACAAAGGACTCTGTCCATGAAGACCATGTGTTGTTGGGTTCACAGGACACTGACTGCCCATAAGCAAGCACTGGACATTTTCTGAGAAAACCCTGCTTACTAAACCAAGAGTTGTTAAAGTCTTCTTGGGGAAAACAGTGTGCAAGGCAGTGTGGCGTAGGTGGTGTGGGAGAGAGGGGCTCTGGGTGTGCTGCTGTGAGGAGGACATGCTGAAATGCTGGAGAACATCAGTGACAGGTGGGAGAAGGCAAGGAGAAGTGTGAGCTGCCCCGTGCTCACAAGAGTGCAGACAACGCACTCGTTAAAAGTGACAGTGTTCTATTCACACTTCAAATCCCAGAAACAGTTATTTATTTTCTCATGGAACCAGGAAGGGTGCTGTGATAGTACGGACTATGCAAAAGAAAAAGCTTCAGAAGCAGAGCGTGTTGCTAGAAGCTGGAACTCAGAGGCCTTTGTCTCTCCTGCCACCTCAAGGGTGTTTCTCTCTACTGGGCTTACTTTCCTCGAGAGAGTCTTTCCTCTTATGCATCAGGGAAAGGGACGGTCAGATAAGTTTCTATTTAATCCTGCCCATCCTTTCTGCAAAAGAAATCCTTTCACCTCTTGTTCATGAAAGAAAAAGAAAAAAGAAAGAAAGAAAGAGAGAAGAAAAGTGAGAAAGAAAGAACCTGGTCCTACTTTTAGCACTGTCAGACTTACCAAACAAAAATAAAGGATATCAGTTAAAATTGATTGTTGGATGAATAATAAATGGTACTTTAGTATGGCTCTATCCAACATGAATATGGCACATGAAATATTTGACAGGATTTCTATAGAAGCAAAAAATGCCATAAGACAGATGCCTATCCACTGTGCAACTGAAATTCAAATCCAATTGAGATTGCTGTAATTTGTCTTATAGCCCCACATGGCTGGATCAAGCTCCCATCACAGAATAGTGTGCAAAGAGATGGAGTTCACATTCTGGGTCAAGTCTGAGGTCTGTGAAAATCTTGCTCCTCATCCACTCAGCATGTCAGTAGAGTCTGATTCCAGGACAATGGTAAAGAAGGCCCATATCGTTACTTTATATTCATTTTTGATTGCACAGTAATGAAATTTCTTAACAAAAAAATAAAAGTATAAAAAAGACACATTTCCATGTGCAACCAAAACTAGCAGCTACCTCCCTGCATAGCAGAGATGCCTAAGGAGCAATCAATCAGATCTATGCATCGTTTGCTTAAGGGTTAGCTAAATAAAACAAGAGAGAAAGTACTGATCAAATTTGATTTTCACTGTTGATGATCCACATTATTACATATTATCATTGATTGCAGGACAAGTCATGGAAAACTCTGTTCCGATGATTTTGGAAAGCAGAATAATTCTGTTATAATTGGTACATTGCTACAAAATACAAGTGGTATGGGTGGACTAAATGACCATATTTCAATATTGGGACATTGCCAAATGGTAGACATTCTATTTTGTGGTTTTCCTAGGATTCAGGAAGCTTCCTTGAGTTTGTCTAAGTGTTGATTATAAAATAATAAGCAAAAAAATTTTTTGGCTCTGGCATCAGGAAGGATGACAGAAATGTGGACTTGTATGAATTTGGCAGCAACACACTTAATTATATTGACAATGTATGGCTGTGTCATTTCTTGGGAACTAATTATTGCATTCTTTTGGAAAGAAAATATCCCTGAAGACACAGTTTTTGAAATACAGCTTTTGGACCAAAGACCTTAGACATAGTGTATCAAATGATGAAAATCAAGTGTTTATAAAGATGACCTTAAATTATAAAATAAAGATAGCCATTTTAAATATTTCCCTACAGATGTTAGTAGATATATCCATTGAGTGGCCTCAAAATATTCTCTTGATAAAATTTCAAAGGTTAAGTATAATTCCTCAGAGGAGGATCAGGCTTCAAAATTCAAGTGTCCTATTCAAAATGAGAAAGGGAATGACGTTTTCTAACTAACATCGATTTAAGAAGCAGCAACCTCTTCTGCAGGTAAGCAGTGCTTTGTCAAAGATTATTTTGTTCTAATGAGATGATTTAATCTGGCAAAAACTCTTGCAAAGAAAGTGTCGAGAGACACACACAGAGAGACAAAGAGAAATACATGCACAGGAAAGAGAGATGGAGATGGAGAGGAAGACTTTATAATGGGAAGGGAGGACCACAAACCACCTTCACTTTGAAAAGTTTAGCCATGGAGAGTTTCCAGCACAAAGTAAAGAAAGCCATGACAACTGGACCATTCTGGACTAGCACGTGCTTCTCTGTCATCTCCTCTTTCCCCCACTAACTTCTCCTCCCTTTCCTTCTACCTACTAAAATTGAACATTTCTCAAAATTCTTCCCTTCCCTAGTTTAACAGAACTACCCCTCCTTTGGCATGCCACCCCTGTGTGTCTGAACAGTACAAAACTGAGGGCACTTTCATTTTGTAAATTATTGGTGGTGCACAAACCTTTCAATTCTATATGGCAGTCTGATATCTGTCTATACCCCTTTTTTTCTTTTTTAACTGGAAAATAAATGCCAAATTTATTTATGCTCTAAAAATAGAAGAAACCTGAGATCATCTGCCACCAGAAGAAAATAAAAACTGCATGAAATCATTCTCAGTTGGTTGATAGGCATCTTTGAAAAATGAACGGTCTACTCTTATTTTTTGTACGTGTCCCCTAATACCATGTAATTGCAGTGCCAAAAGCAATTCTCAATGCACTTGGTTAGAAGAACACTACACAGTTGTAGCAGTCAAGAAGGGCAATTCTCAAACGCCACACAGCAGTGATATTGTATCTGCCTAACAGTAGTTCCTGGTTCCAGGGACAACCTCTAGAGGTAAAAGAAGAGAACAGCTGAACTCACCTGAATCCTGACGGGGCACTAACAACTTACAAAGCATCTTACTGACAGGGCCATTTCTGAAAACAGTTTACAGCTACTGTCCAAGGACATACTGTGAGCTAATAGAGTTAACTTATCTACCCACTCCATGCACTTTCACGCACTCAGCTGTCTCCCAGTTCATATGTCCGTAATTGTGAGGTCCATATGGGGTTGACAGCTGCCACTTACAAACCCAGAGTCTGGATCTTTCCTTTACCTATTTTCTGGCTGCTTTTGCATTTGGGCTCTCTGAGATGAAGTGTTCATTACACTCCTTTCCAGATCGAGAGCTAACACATGTCTCTCTCAGAGACCTCAATAGTGCTTTCACTTCACTCCTCTGAGACCTTCTCAGTGTCTCCAAGGTGTTTCCCTGTAAGAGAAATCCTCTAGTGCCCTCAGCTAATCTTTGATAAGTTCTTATCTTCAATAATTCCAAGATAATTGTTTCTCTAGTACCTCTCTAATTACTATCAGGAAAATCAAAATCTCCAACCACCTCTTATCGCGGTTCCCTCTGCCCGCAGAGAAGACGCGACATGCGGTTGTGTTGGGAGAGCTTTTAGTTGGTCGACCTTCTTCTTCCTCCTCTCTCTTCCCTTCCCTCCCAAACTCCCTCTCCCCGGAAATCCGCCCACATATATACAGCTCACAGCACACGTGACCAATAGATTCATATGCACCAATGGGCTTCTGACTTTTCCCTAAATGCCACGCAAGCGCACTACAGCCAGCTTCTACTTCCTCAAAGAACTGGGCGGCACCCTAGCCTCAGGCGCCATCTTGGCATGGCGGATCCCGCTCCCAACAACCTCTCTTTCACAAAATTATAAAGTAATCCTGTTACCTCCACATCATTCATTTCTCCAAACTTTCAGAGACTTTCCATCATGCCATAAATTGAGAAAATAAAATCACTGTGGAGAACTTCTGTGGTATTTTTATACAAGTCTTATCTCCCTCTACTGTGCCCCAAGTGACTGGAGTTTACATCGTTTCTCCAGGATATTTCTAACATTGTATTGTTGATTGCTCATTATATTCTCTCTACTTGCAACTCCATCGATCTTACCCAAATGCTCCTTTTAATTCAAAGCATGACACTATTTCTGTCATGAAACATTTTTAATTCTTCCCAGACAATGGAAATCTCTCTGACTTTAATTTGTACCAAATACATTACCAACCTTGCATGCTTTGATACTCAATGGGTAGGGTATGAATCCATTCTCCCCACTCATTTACTTCCATGTCCTACAGAAAGTTGCTTAAAACCTTGATCCTCATTTTTCTCATTTTTAAGTGATCATTTTCCAGATAGGCTAAAGGAATCTTAAGCTAAAAATTAGCAAGTCAAAGCAGATCAGTTGCAGGAGACAAAACACAAATTTGTAAGCAGTCATGAAAATCCAAAGCAGGTCAAAGTTTGAGAAGTGTTTGTGATTTTCCAGAGTTCACATAAATGTCACCAATGTTTGAGTGATGATCTGATGGAATGGTATCAGTTCTTACTGTACACGTGGATTTTTCACAGCCACAGAATTTTAACAATGTCAAATTGAAATTTATGACTAAAATATATTGAATCATTTGTCATTCATTGTCTAATTGATTATCACTTCTTTGTCTGTACAACCCCTCAAAATTTCTGTTTATGACTCATCTCCTCATTTTGATTATCAGTTTCTGAGAGCAGACCATAATGTATCTTATAAATTCTTTGTGTCTCCCTTAGGCCTGGATATAGTAAAGAATAAATGGGCTGAAGCAGTGGCTCAGTGGTTCCAGTGCTTACCTGGCATGTGCAAGGATGTGGGTTCGAACTCCAGCACCATGTACACAGCAAAGTGTCAGAGCAACGAAAGCCACATGAAAAGCTAAATAAAATTGATTTCTCTTTCTCACTGTCCCTCTCGCTAAAAAAAAAAAAAAAAAGAAATATCAAGAAAACAGATGTTGAATTTGATTACATGAAAGCAAGCATCATTGACAAATGTGTGTAATTTTGGTATTTCTCATAGGTAATACTAGTAGACAATAGTATCTAAGCAAAATATTTAAAGGACTACTGAGCTATTTTCTTAAAATAGTATAGAATTTTGACTGACTCATGCTTCCATGTGCCTATTTTTTCTTCTACAATTAGACCTAAGACAATGAAAATGACAAACTAGTCCAAGGCAAAGATGAGAAATTACCCTTATGTGTATGGAAGGTAATTTTTAAAAGGAAAACAAACACAATGAAAATTCTTTCTTAGACCAGGAATGCTTTTTCAACTTATGTTATTATTTCCTTAAATTCACAAATTGAAATATCTAAACTAAATTTTTATTCAGTAAATATTTGTTCAGCACTTATTATGTCCATAAATTTTTCTGTATGCTGTTAAAAGATGAAGGGAGGAATAATATTTTACAATTTAGTGACATAAATGTGTATGCAAGAAGTTCAATTAATTAATTACTAAAGTGAATTGTACAATTCATGGAACTCAGGGTAATCCAGCAATGCTATAAAAGGAGATGACACTTCCGGGCTTAAATATTTGAGCATGCACAGGAAGGAATAAAGAATATGACATACAGAAGGAAAACACAATAAAAATAAATCAGCACAAGTGTTTGGTTTGAGGATGTGACAGGAGATCATGCTCATTCCAGTCGAGGTTCCTTTGCTCTTGGTAGGGAGCTATAAGCTGCTATTGTTACCATATTTTTTAAATTTTTTTTACTTTTGAACAACCATACAAGTTTTTAACAAAATAATATCAAATGTGTATAGATTCTGGATATTACAATTACCCCCAGGAGTGCCTCCCCAATTACCCACCCTTATCCTCCCTTCCCCTTCCCCCCATATCTCTAAAAAAGGATTATGTTGTATAGCATTATATCTTATCTGGATTTAACACATGATAATAGACCAACTTTCTCACTGGCCAGGGTCTAAGCACACTAACACACTGTTGGTGGAGCTGCAGACTGGTACAGCCCCTCTGGAAAGCAGTGTGGAGAATCCTTAAAAAACTAGGGATGAGCCTACCATACGACCCTGCTATTCCACTCCTGGGTATCTTTCCAGGGGATTTAGAATCAGCACATTATAGTGACACAGCAATATCTATGTTCATAGCAGCACAATTTACCATTGCTAGGCTATGGAAACAACCCAGATGTCCCTCACTGGATGAATGGATCCAAAAACTGTGGTACATTTATACCATGGAATTTTACACAGCAATTAGAAACAATGATATTGCAGCCTTTGAAGGTAAGTGGATGGCTATGGAAGAAATCATGCTGAGTAAAATCAGCTTAACCCAGAGAACTTATACTGTTACCATCTTAAAAGTAGGCATATAGGCAGTGTTTCTCTCCCCCTCTCTTTACTATTGATAAACATAACTCCTAATCCCATGCCAATATTCATTTATTATTCCTTAGATCTGAAGTATTCAGCTTTCCTTCAGCTGCTTCCTTGGGTCTTTATTTAGCTGTTTTCTACTTCTATCAACAACCACAGCAGAAAAATAAGCACCCCAAAATATCTATTATGTTTTTAGAGAGAGTGAAAGAGAGAATCAGTTTTATTTAGTTTTTCATGTGACTTTTGTGGCTCCAACACTTCTCTGTGTATATGGTACTGGGGTTTGAACTCGCATCTTCAGGCATCCCAGGCAAGCCCTGTAACCACTTGTCCACTGCTCCAGCACTGCCCTCCCCAGATAAGACTAAAATAAAATTTGGCTGGGCCACATACCTCCTTCATTGTAAAACTCCCTTTTCTCTCCAGGTTTTCTCACCTGGCTGGGGTGAGGTATGCGTCTGGGATATGGGTGTGCCAGGATGACAATATTTCCCTGGTCAACGCTGCCCCCCTGCCCCAGCTCCTGTAGAATTCTCCTTCTCTTATAGAACTTTTCATCTCTCTCCTCTTCAGAATTCACTAATCTAAACAGAATACAGCTCATTCCTTGGTCCTCTGTTACCACCTCGCCCTCTCCACCTCTTAACTATCAAATAATACACCTCATAGAAGACCTGGGTGACTATAACAAAAATGCAAAACTTGACTCTGACATTTGTGACAAAAGAATAAACATCACAGCAAGCAAATGTATGAGTTTGCTGAGTTTCCACAACAAAACTCTTCAGACCGGGTGGCTGAAACGGAAATCAACTTTCTCACAGGTCAAGATCAAGGTTTTTGCAGATTTAATTTATTCTGAGCCCTCTCTTCTTGGTTTGCCATGAGCTATCTTCTCACTGTGTTCTCACATCGACTTTTCTCTGTGCACATACATCTTTATTGTGCCTGAATTTCCTCTTATAAGAAAAACAGTCAGTTTGGATTAAGGTTTGTCTTAGCTTCCTTATTTGACCTAATTATCTCTTTAAAGATCCTATCTCCAAATACAGTCACATCCTGAGATACTGGAGCTAGAACATCAACCTGTGAATTGTTTTTTTTTTAAGAGAGAAAAAAATAATCAATTTTATTTAGTTTTTCATGTGGTTTTCTTTGCTCTGACACTTAGTTGTGTAAGTGGTGCTGGGTTCAAACTCGTATCCTTGCACGTGCCAGGTAAGCATTGTAACCACTGAGTCCCTGCTCCAGCCAAAATCTGTGAATTCTTGATGGAGGCAATTCAGTGAATAATAGCAATCACCTTAGAATTCTGAGTCCTCTTCCCTAGAAAAATTTGTTAGCACCCTAATATCAGAAATTTCCCATGGGCAGGCCATTTTCTCTGTTAAGTTTCAGCTTCTCCTGTACAAAAAAACCTCAAATACCAATTGGTACCATCTTGTTCTGTTTTGTTCTAGGTATATGGAAGTGAATTTCAAACTGAAGTTTATTCTTTTCAGAATATGTGGATTCCAGAGACTCTCTGATTATACTCAGTCAATACAAGCAAGATGGTCCACACAACAATTAAGCATCAAGAACTTTTTGATCAGTTGTTGGGTTTGCACCCAGCAGAAGTTCGCCCAGAGATGAAGCCGTACTCAGCCCTGGGGTACAGACTGCCTGAGCATATCTGTTATCTGGTTGCAGGAGGATTTGAGCTGAATGTCCACAAAGAAGGGCACACTTTGTTTATGTATCAGAAAGAGATGAGTAAGGAAGCCTCTAGGTGCTTTAAACACAAGGAACTTAATATCAGGAAGTGATTTCACAGTTAGGAAAAGAAGTGAGAATCTATGCAGGGCATGTTGAAGTCACCAAATGATTAGAACAGCAGAAATCCATTTCCAGCTACTAGATCAGCATAGCAGAGTGGTACTAGCAGCAATCAGAAGCTGGGAACGACATCCAGGAGGAGCTAGAACCACAGCATGGCTGGTCTGTTGGAAATTGAGACTACAAAAGAAGAGAGCTGTTCAGACGGGATCTTCTACCCTGAAAGAGACACAGCCCCTGCCAGAAACTTTTAACTCAAGAAATTTCTTGGCTTCTCCACTCTTGTAACGCTCCAGTACTCTTCCTGTTCCTCCCATTGGCTGAATATGTCTGGAAGCCTGAAAACAGAATATAGGTAACAAAGAAAATATAGACAAGTTAGAAAGCATACTAGGAAGAAAATGAATCATTGTAAACAGGCAGTGACCTGAAATATTTCCAAGGAGAACTGGAGTAACAGAAATTTTTCTCACAGATGTACCCTCAGGTTTACACTTAATGGATTAATGCCTGAATTCTGCATGGGAAGAGGGGTAGATGTCAAGGATTTAATAACACAGTTGAAGGAGCTGTTTATTCCTAAAACTCCATGAACTGTTAAGAATGCAACAGGAGGAGTAACAAGACTCCAATTATGTCTGTCCCAAAAGTCAAAATGTGGGAAAATGGCAAAAGGCGTCATGCAAATATGATTAAGGACCTTGAGTAGGGGGCAGGGTATCCTGGATTATCTGGAGGGACCAATGAAATCATATGGATTCCTTAAAGCAAGGAATCTTTCCTGGCTGTGGTCAAAGGGACATACAAGTCTGGGACAGTGGTGAGAGAAGCAATGTTCCAGCTTTGAAAGTGGAGGAAGGGAATGACACACCAAGGAAGAGAGTGACCTCTAGATGCTGTAAAATGCAAGGAAACAGATTCTCCCCTATACACTTGAGGAAGGATTGTGGCCCTGTCACCCCTCGATTTGGCTCCAATAAAACTTGTATTGGACTTGTAATTTACAGAAAAATATCTTTTTATAGGTCTGTAAGTTTGTTACAGCCACAATAGGGAACAAGTAAGGTGACAAACTGTTGAGTTTCAATAACACTTTGACCGAAAGGATAGATGGAAAGAAAAGGAGCATCTCTCTGGCCTTTGCAGGGTAAGCAAGGTGGCTTTGGTGCATCATGGTCCCAAACAAGTCACTACCAGCATGATGATCACCGTTAAGGTGCAAGCTGTGTCTGAGGGAAAGCGGAAGAACCCAGGAAAAGAAACTGAAGGCCAGTTGAGACTGCTTGGCACGCAGAGGAAGTCACACTGGGGAGCACTTCCAGGGCCTGGTGAAGCCGTATTAAGGACTGAGCCAGTGTCCTGTGATGATGGACAGGACTCCTTGATGAGCATACATGGAATGACCAAAATGCAATTTCGATGGCACTTTTCTAGTCCTTCGCTGCTAATCCCCAAAAACATCTAGATTTGGGAAAGCTAGGAAATTCCTAACTGGAAGTCCTGGGGAATAAACTGATACAACTTTGTGTTCAAAATAAAACTTAGAACAATTAAGAGAATTTTAGAGAAATAGCTGCTAATGAAAATGCATAAATAGCTACTAATTATTTTTCTGTATTCCTGGAACTCAGCAATAAATCACAGTCATATTAACTTGCTTACAAAGAATGTAGTAGCAGTTTTAAAGTTTATCCTGAAGCTGGTGAGTTTCTTTACCTGATAAAGTCAAAACATTGTTTAATTTTAAAAGTCCCATACCAATATGCTTTGGGATAAAAACATTTTATCTTTGTAAGTAATTGTACATTTTTTGAGTCTAATCATGATACCTTACTTTAATTGTGCAATTCTGTTAAGATGCATTTTAAACAAACTGTATTCCAACTATTGAAGCTACTAACTCAAGCCTGACTCAGATTTTCCTTATATCTTGTGCTATATTGAGTTTAAAATGCAGTGGTAAAGTAATAAAGAGAAAATGGATAAAAAGTCACTTGAAACTTAGAATACCAAGAACCACTGGGAATGATTTAAGGAGAAGAGCAACATAGTCTCTTTACCTCAACTGAAATGCTTCTTAAACTAAAATTCTTAATAATGTAAAAAACCTAGTCAGCTCTCTAATCCAGATCCTTAGAATGTCTTTCTCTGTGGTGGAATTATGCTCCTTAGACCCCTTTTCTCTCCAGAATGCGGGTTTGGTAATTGTTCTGATTTTAGTAACCAAAATATCAACAAAAACTAGTGTATAGAACACCTGACCCCTAGGGTTAACTTCTATCCATTTCCCTGTCTTACCCATCTTCTACTAAAGGCATCCACTAATGTCCCAAGCTCAATCAACTCTGTGCCATATCTGTAACTCTCATGTCTTACAGAACTGACATGGCCACTTATTACATTGACTATATGTCCTAAGTATTAAATTACTTCTGCTCCCCAGGGGATGATCATCTTTAGAATCATTATTGTAAAGCCATTGCTAATATCAGGACTTGGGGATAAAAAGAAAAAAAAAAGACAAATTTCCAGAATGCTAGCTAAGACATTCATTATATTCAGTAAGGTTGCCTGGTTGAACAACATAGAATTACAATTTTTTTAGGCTTTGTCAAATATATAATTTTGAGCACAGGAAAAGGGCTTTAAAAACTTTTTGATTAATTTATAAATGTAAAAGTAATGTATGGTATTTTTATTGATTCAAGAAATATACAAAAGGAGCTGGAGCGAACCCCAGCACCCATACACAACTAGGTGTCAGAGCAATGAAAGCCATTTGAAAAACTCAATAAAAGTTGATTCTCTCTCTCTCTCTCTCTCTCTCTCTCACTGTCCTTCTCTCTTTGGGAAAAAATGAAATATATAAGAAATGAGTGAACTCCAGGGCAAGAATGCTCACTCATAGTTAAAACTATTATTTAACTTTTTTTCCCTCAAAGTTCTAGTCAATTTAATTAGAAAGGAAATGAAGTTAAAAAATAAAGGAGAGGAAAAATTATCATTGCTTAATAGTGACAGGATTTCATATGTAGAAAATTAAGAGAATCAAAAATATGGGGGATAAAAGAATTTTGTAAATCAGCTACTTAACAAATTTAATATGTAAAATCAATAGCATCACATATGCAAAAATTTATTAAAATATAGGAAAAGAAGAAGAATCTTTTATGATAGCATAAAGAGATAAGAATATATTTAATAACTCTGGTGACCCTATAAGAGAACTAAAAGAAAATAAAGAAAAATTAAAGTAAGATCTATTATGTCCTTAGAAATGCTCAGTTCTTCATAAATTACTGTGTAAATATTTACATGCCAATGTAAATAGAAATGTGTTTTAAATTGAAAATTCTTGACAATAGACACTGTGAATGTGAGTGAGGCCTTCATACTCTCATATACCAGTGGCTTTTTCTAGAGAGCGATTTGTCAGTGACTATCATTTTAAATGTTCACAGCATTTGCTCTAGTGACTCATCTGCTAAAAATTAAAACTATATATCTGCTTAATGATTAGAATGCCAGTCTAAGCAATCAATAGTAAATATATGACAATAGTAAAAATATGGAAAATTCAATCATTTGAGCTCTGGGTAAATCTGACTTTTTCTGTGTAAATAAACAATGGTGATCTTTAGATAGAACAGTATGGGTAAAGGAATAGATGTAAAGACCTTCTTTGTTTTTTCATTGTGTATGTCTCACTGTTAGGTGATCTTTATTACTTGCAAATGTAAAAGCACATTGACTAGGGTTACCTTTTGGTTAACTAAAGGTCATTGTATAATTTTCTTCTTTCTTCACTCATTCAATATCTAATTGTTGAACACTACTCTGAATCACACTCTGGATGCTCAGAATATAGTAGCTAAAAGTAGTGTTTTATACTATAAATTTTCTGGAAAATAATAATGATCTCCAAAATATTACATAAATTCCTTTTCACATAACCGTGAATATTATTTACCTTTTCAGTATGAATCACTGCTTAGAGTTTGATTTATACCATCCATATATTTTCTACGTATTCACTTAAAGTGATGAAGACAGGATAAACAGAAATAAAGATGACTTAAACACAGTTACACAGATTTACATTCATGTGAGTCTTTCAACATGAATCACATATCATGCATGTGATTCTGCTGTTTCTCTTTACTTCTCAAAATACGAAGGAGTGCCAAGATGGCGATCTGAAGACAAAAGGCTTCCACTGCACTCCCGTGACTGATCAGGATATCTCCGGCTTCTCACCAGTTTTTTGAGGTGCGTTTTGGGAAATAGCATTGTGAATCACTAGTTCTAATCTCAGCATTGGTTTTGGGGAATAGAGACCTAGGAGGGAACAGGGATTCTTTGTCCCGCGCTCCCGCGGCTGGTCCGCCGCCGGCATTTGCACTCTCCAGCCTACATTCCCGGCTGCCAGAGTCCCTTCTGCAGGGGGGAAAAAATCCCGCACAGCTTTAAAGACAGCGTACTGGCGAGGACACCTCCCGGACCTGTGCACTGTCTGCCGGCAGGATCAGTGACTGGAAAGAGCTTCCTAATAAGCACAGAGCAGCGGGTTGCACAGGGGAGGTGGTGCGGGAACTGCAAGGACGGGAGAGCGGAGCAAGCCTCCGTACTACATCTGCGAACTAGTTACCGCACGTCCAGCCCGCCTGAGCAGGGCAAGACCTCTTTGGGACTGCAAAGCAAGCTCTAACAGCTCCGCCCGGAAGCAGCAGAGATCAAGGGTGGAAACAGGACCAGAAGGCCTGGCTG